>VWZT01008530.1:294265-374720 GCA_013397055.1 Pachycephala philippinensis
AAATGTTTCAAAACCAGAATAAATATATATATGTCTGCACATCTCTCGCAGGTGCATCCTCTCCAGTATACTGCTCAGTCAATCAAGTTAACACAGAGTGTCATCAGTATGTACAGCATGTAAGGACTACAGTATTGATGCACTCACTCAGCCGTGAGTAGTGCTGCACAAAATCACTGAACATGGCAGGAATCATTTATTTTCGTGAAGGGAATCAGTCCTAATCTTGGAAACCTTGCAGCATTTGGCTTCTGTCTGTTTGACTTTGGGCATTAACCTTCAGAACACGAACATGATGGTGTTCTGGCAAATCTGGGGAAAAATGATACACGAATAAATCTCTACAAATGGTAGTGCTTTGTGTTTCATAAATGTATCGAATACAGGGCTGATAATGTAATATAAAATATCTACAGATTACAAATAGAAAATACGCATCATACTGTTTTATATAGAAAATGATATCTCATTCAAAAGGTCTTAAAACATACAAAATGAATACTTGCCAATTAATACATCTGCAAGCATTAAAATTCTGGAATTAATCAGAACGGGATGGGCTTAATACAGATCTCTCCTAGCCTGCTGTCTATTTTTCTCCATTCTTACTGTGCACTCTATTTTTACAATTGTGATTTGTGTTATGATCTTGGGGGATTTATTAAAGTAATATCATATGAACAAGGAACATATTTGATATGAATTATCCCTATAGGTTTATGAGCATGAATGACTGATGCCCTATAAGGTTTAAGTCTGTAACTTTAATGGATTGTAATACCTTTCCAAATTGTTCACATAGCTAAATAATAGGAAAAAAAAACCTCTGAGAAGAAAGAAATCGATATTGGTCTATTCCTCTAAATAACACTCTACACAACGTAAAATACACCAGGCCACATAGAAGCTATTTCATGGATTAACCCATTTTATTGTACTTCTTAAAGGACACGTAAGCACTGTGCAATAAAAAGCAAATTAGAACACTTGAAATCAAACAAAGAGAAAGCTGGTCAGATCTGTGCTGAACCAAAGAAGCAGTAGAAAGCCATAAAGAACAGCCTATACTTCAAACATTTTTAAGACAGAAAATTCATACTGCTATCAAGCAAGCACAGCCAGACTTGTGGACAGAAAATTCTAAAGCGTTAACATTTCTCAAAAATTCCTCAAAATTCCAAAAATGACCCTGCAAACCTAAGTGTCAAACCAGGTGATCCTTAATTAACAGTAATACCACAGAGACAGTGGGAAACAGTTCACTAAAAATTAACTGAAATGAAAGGCAATGTCTGCTCTAATAACACACCAATATAACCACAACCCAGACTTTGTATCATGGTGCCCCACAGCCTGATTTGCCTGATGTCATCCTCATGTCATCCTCCCTAGACAAAGTTAGAGCCCAAACAACGCCCCATGTTCTCCTCCCACCTCCTCCTGACTTTCCAAGACAATTTCCACGTCTACCAAGGGTCCATAGCCTTGCTGCCAGCATCCATACGGAAATACCATTTTAACGATTTATACAGCCACTGTGGCAAAGGCAGATTCTTTGTCAAGCCTTGTAGTTGATTTTGAATTCTTATACTGAGCTCCCATGAAGGAGAGAAAGGAGCCAGCAGTGCATCCACCACCAGTGACAGGCACGCAGTGTTCATACACCTCAGGTGACACACGTGCTGCTGGAGCGAGGGCGGTACCCAATCTTTGTCAGGTGCACCACTTACCTGCTTCCCTGTTACTGGCAGGCCCCTTGTGGCCCTTAAGGACACATTTATGCAACTGATTTGGCATTTCCAACAAGCACTGGCTAACTCATGCCCATGAAGCACTAATGCAAGACACCCCCTGGACAGTTAGATGAGGAAATACAGCTGGGAGCAGACAACTACCAGAACTATTGACTTCGAGGCATAGCACACTTCTCCAGCTACAGGCTAAGCACCTCTGTATGTAAGGGTCAAGCACAAACCTTAAAGACACTACTTCCCTTTGAGGCACATTTTTTTTCAGGGTTTCTTTTTCCCCTAACACCCATTGATTCACTGCCAGTCCCTTCCCCAGCTCCTCCAGTTTCACAGCACAAGGAACCAATCACTAAACACAGCCCAAGTTAAGTCTGAGAATCAAGCTGACAGTAACGCCACACGCACCTGAAGGACAGGCTATAGAACAAAAAACCAACCCCAAAACCCCCCAAACCCAACCCCCGCCATGTGGACATTAAAATCTAAGTCAAACTTTTAACACAAAGTTAATGAATTACCAATGAATTACCCTGAGTACAGAGAACAGACACATAATCTTCCCCATGCCTCTCTGTCATTTCATTTGTCAAATGAAAGACATGAGGCAGGGGAGGAGGGTACAAAGACATCAAGTAAATAATCTAACATATGATTTACAAGGTAAAGAGATGGCTGAGATTCTCCACAGACATTCTTGTGATATGCCCGGCTAATCACAACAATTTTGTGTTAAATTCTCCTTTGAATTTGAAGCTTCAGGGTCTGAAATTTTGGACAGAGAAGTCTTTGCAAGACGACACTAAGAGCAACCCAGCAGTGGGAGAAACTGCTGACTGACACCCAGTTACAAGAGAAACCAAACACCAGAAGGAGTTAAGTATAAACGAAGGACAATCTCCGTAGTCTCTGCTGAGGACAAATATATAACTTCTCTACACCTAGCCTGAGGGATATTCATTTTAGAATACAAGACTACTGTAGGATAAGACAAGAATCTTGTAACCCAAGATTAATTCTACTTAGCTGGGAAGTCAATGAGATTACTCCAAGTGAAACATGCACCAAATGCCTGGTATACTGAGCTTTTAGTGCGCCAAGCTAATTTAGTGCTTTCCTAGTCACCACGACCAAATAAATCAAATTTATAACTAGCACTGAAGAAAATGAGAAATGTTGTAACTTATTCCACGGAAAAATGGTTTCAGATATCACTGCAGATACAGAAACAGTAACTAACACATGCTATATTGTCATCCTTTACGGACACAGCCTTTTGCATCTCATCCATATTTAGAGATATATAACCTCCTAGCTGGACTTCCTGCAGAACTGCAAGAAACAGATGATGATTTTACCAAATGGTAAGGTGTCATTTTCACTATGGAAAATTAAGAGAAAAACTCATGTAGTGCATATGATAGCTTACATAAAGAATATTTTTCTTTAATGAGACTCTATGTTTACATTTTAAATGCATTCAATCACTTCAGGCTAAATGCTTGAGTTAAAAAAGCTGCAAGTTTCAAATACCTAGAACTGATCACCGTTGAAGTATTCGGTAAGACATTACTACCATCCTATTTGTACATCAAATAAATCAAAAAAAGGAAAGGAAATGAATGTTCACGTAATATACAAGTTAAAACATAAAAAGCTCTCTTAAAATTACCACCAAAATATAATACTTACATCCAGCCTTTCACAAGCAGATTTGCAAAGGACATCTGTGAATCTCTCGCACATAATGAGTATGGAGAATTCCCAATATTCCCATTCATAAAAATGAACCTGTGACCATCTGTTGAATAACACTGCCATGGTCATTATACAGCGCTTGGCATAATTATTTGGTTTAATGAACTTATTTTTATTGCCAAAATCTTTAAGTAAACTATCCATCCATTTTCAGCCAAAGAACTCAAAATAAAATAAAAAGATGAGAATTAAGAAAACATAAACTCTGAAGATAGATGGCAAAAGAAAAACACCATGAAATTAACAGTGAACTTCTAATTCCAAGAGGGTTTAATTTTTAATAAAGAGGTGACAAGAGCAAGGTTCCTTCTTTTTTTCAGGGAGTTTCTATCCCTACTGGAGTATAGCAGTATTTTGGAGGTTTCATGAATGCCATTATATGCTCTTAACAATAGTTAATTTCATGTTTAATTCACCTTAACACAGGAAAGACTTCTTCACCCATGTAACAAAATGGCTGACTGTCTTCAGTAAAAACTCATAAAGCCATCTTTCAAGTAGGAACGAAAGGAAACAATATAAACTAAAAGGTAACTGGAGATGGGGGCAAAATACCTCCCCAAAAGAGCACCAGAAGCAAAATGTCAACCTCTGTGCTCTGATTTTTCTGCTGCTCGGCAATTTTTTTTATCATTTTTCTTTTCCACATATTTTCAACTCAGAATGAAAAAATGCAGCACACAGATAAACCATTAATGCAGAAAACCACTTTCATTTGAGCTTAAATGCGTGACACGCTGAGAATGTTAAAAATTAAGTTATTAACAACAAAGACATGTAACACTTGGTTGCATTAAGCAACATCGTCCCAGATTTCTACTTGTTCCATAAATGTCAAGTCTACATTCTGAAACTCATATCATGAAACATAACCTTTGAAATTTCACACATTTTGGATCAGAAATGTAAAGCTACGGAATTCTTCCATTCTGCCATGTGAAAACACAAGCTATGATACACTGAGCAAAGGCTCTTGCACAAAATAAATAACAACTCTGCATCATGGTTATGGATCCCAAATTGACAAAGATGAAACAGGTTTATGGTTTATCACTGATCCACTTAACACCACCATAAAATTCAGTCTTTGTCCTCTCTCTCACCCTCATTTTGTTAGTAAAATTAAGAGCCTTTAATTCCCACGTCTGTTAAATTAAAATTTCTCAGTGGCAACCTGTTTCACGGATAGACAGAGCAGTTAAACTAAAACAGTAAGCACCACAAATCATGAAGAGTAAACCCATATTATTTCCTGGATGCCACTAATTCTTATATTAAACATAAACAAAGTACTCAGTTATAAGCATGCAAACATAAGATTAAGACACAATAAAGATGTCCTATGGAAACAACTACAAAGTACAAAGTGCCATTTCCAAAGCAAATTAATTTACTTCCAACCAGACTAGTACACTAAACGCGGCGGTATGGTGCCAAGTGTACACAATTGATCATCTGGAGATGAAGAGCAGTGTCAGAGTCAGCAGGATGGAAGTTTGGAGACCTGGGGTTTATTTTCAAACAAACGCTAATACCTCCTCAAATAAACATCTATTCTTGTCCCATGCCATCCTCCTACCTTGTGATATTTACATCTGTATTTGGAATAAAAAGAATGTCTTGCTGCGTATTTGTTCTTTAGGTCTCAGTAGGGCTCAGGGTCTTTCTGTAGGACTACAGCACACATTAACACTGAACATTTGCCTGTGTATCAATCAGCTCTGAGGTGCTTGGACCTTTGTGGGGCGGAGACACAGAGATTTGTGTGTTCATACGTGTGTCTGTACACCTGCAAGACAGCACTACCTTCTACGGGATTGCAATAATGCAGCCACAGCTACAGTTGCTGCAGATCATGACAGACTGCCAAGTAAATGTTTTTGGTGCTTTCCCAACCACAGAAACAAGGGCAAAAAACACATGTGATGTGTTCAATGTCTATTTTGACTTGCATGTGAATGGGAATGGTGATGGCATATGCATCAACCTAGTGAAAGCTTTTTTACAAAGAGAAGAATGGGGTTTTTTTTTAATGGTTTGTGTAGTATTAAATTAATAACATCTATCAGCTGAAAAGTGTTTTATGGGGAAATCTGTTCTTTGGCACAACAAAGCACATATAGGTAACAAAACAGTTTGTAGAAAGCAGTTTAAAAACAAATTAAAATAAAGATAGCAATGTCAATACAAAATCTTAAAACAGTTATCAACATTTTCCATGAGGTCAAATTTTCCAACACACTCTGCACAGGGGCCAAAGCACGCAGCAGGGGCTTCATGTCTAGACTCCCCAGATAAAAAAATCTTCTCACATTACCTCTCAGAGAATTTACATTGCACCAATGTAAGCAGTGTAATGTCTTTCTGCCTGACATCCTGTTTCAGCCTGGGTACTCCCGCTTGCCCACACATCCTGAGCACATAGCCTTCTGGGGACCTACCCAACAGCTCCTGGAACACCATTTGTAGATAACTGCTTGTCAACATTTTGTAGGAGGCTTCCTAGAGCTCTGAAGAGTTGTGCGCTGTTCCAAAGCCTGTCTTTCCCTGAAAAGGCCAACACTTTATAGGATGCACTTCAAAATCAAGGCATGATTCATTGTCACCTGGATATGATTTCATGTTACAAACTATTCAAATCAAAAGCTGTTCCTTTCACATGGCCCAAAAGAAGATACTCAGATATTCACTGCCACTATAAGGAAAAATCAGGTAACACCACCGGAAAAGCTTAACTGGGACTCTAATCTCTAGTGATTATATTTTCATTAATACGATAGCAATGACCAATCCATCTGAAACAGCTCCCCAGGCTACTTAAGGAACAAGCTACTTAAAGAAAAACATTATCAGACAAAGCAATGCTTAGAACTACGCTGCTGTCTTCAGCTTGACTGAGACTTGGAAAAAGCAACTGCATCTACAGAACAGAAGAAAGAGAACACTTTGAACCTATATTTGGGGAGAAGTTTCCACTATGTAGCAATGGTAGGTTTAAACAAAGGTAATGCTCATGCCAGGACATATTTTAAGTGAGGGACACTGTCCTACACTGAGGTAGAGGGGCAACTATGCTTCAGCACAGTAGTTCTAAAGTTGCTTTAAAATTCTTTAGTTATGTCTCAGAGTAAGAAATTCTGTAAAATACATTTATTAAAACAGAAAAGGTGCAGGAGCACCGTAAAAAGTGTGCTGTGCAAACAACCCCAGAGGAGAAACAAGCAGAACGCTCCAGCAACTGGGAGCTAGTTATCAAAAAGCGGTACAAAAAGAAAGCAGGGATTGTGTGGATTCCTGTCCCTTTCTTCCCATCACAGGTAAGGGCTGAGGACCAGGGGGATGACCCAGAAGAGAGTCTCATAAACACTGTCTTGTGTCTTACCAAAGCACTGTGTTGAGCAGCTGGTACACGCTGCCCATGCATAGGGACCTTTAGAGGGACATACCGTGCAGCCAGCCTTCGGGCAATGCATGTACTCCCTGAACAGCTTCTGCTGGAACTCTTGCTCTCCCAGCTTCTTTTCCCCATTATGCAGTCTCCCTGCCATAGTTTCTCTGTCCTCTTCCCTAGACTTGTCTTGGCAATCAGAAAATCAGTTTAGTTTATCATCTTCGAACTTCCATTCTCCTGAATGCATTTTGTAAACGCCAGTGTCCCTTCCCATGTCTCTCTAGAAGTCAAAAAGCAACATGTTTTCCTTCTTTTCCATTTGTTGTCAGGAAAATTTGTCAAGAATCATCACTTATGTTGCCAGACATCTGATCAAATGCTTCAGCTAGGGAGCCAGAATTCTCCAACTGTGGCATTGGTACATTTGTTGCATCTGAAATGAAACATAGGAAGATGGTTAACAGAGACACTGAGCAACTGGCAGGAAACTCTCTATAACGAGGAATTCAGTACAAAAAATACCTCTCAGTTCACAGTGGATTTTCAGAGCCTTTCAGGAAGACACCCTGCACTTAAATTCTAAGTGATTAGGATAAAATCATAATGATCTCCTCTGTCACCTCTACTTCTTTGGGGTGAGGAAGGGAAAGCAGGGCAGGCAAATACATCAGACTTATATTAGAGCATGTGAGGGAGCAGTTGCTCAAATGAGTCAAAGGAGAGACACCACAGACAGACTCATACTGGATTACTTTCTATGGACAGCAAAATGCTTCAAGATAACCTGCACCTGGCAGTAGTCAAGGAAAGAAGTCCTAACAGAATGAGTGTGCAGGGAGCAAGACTGGTGAGTTTGCTCTTGTTCTTCTCTCAAAGAAAGGTAAGCAGTGTGAGCTGAAGACAGGAAAGCAAATTCACACCAGCATCATGGGAGATCAGGATTCTACCTTCAGTGCCAACCTAGGCACTTGGACACCTGTGTCCAAAAAAAAAAAAAAAAGAAACAAAGAAATCTTGATAAACTAGTTCTATGGATTTGGGTAAATCAGGGCTAAATCACAGTGTTAACCATCCTGCTCTGAAATTTAGTCTCTTGTAGGTTGGTTTCTAGTAAGAATTACAGTTGTGGTAGAAACATCAACCTGATATGTTATTTGGAGCTGTACAGGTCTAACATCCTACAATTCAGAAGCAACACATGAGCTAAACCATAACCTCCCCATAGCTCTATTACTTCTTGGGGCGTGACAGCATCCACTGGAAAAAAAAAAAAAGAAGGGGGTCAAGTTGCCATTTTTATTACAAGAACAAATCCTACAAATGGGTGCCTTCCTTCTCATTAAAAAACTGCACCTACCCACTTTATGAATTAAATAGTGGCACATATATGAACCCAGCCACCAAGCATGCAGACAAAGCCCAAAGTTAAGAAGAACAAAACAAACCATGGCAGTGACATACCTTGTGTTGATTCCCTTATTTCCTGAGCTTCTCTCCTCCCAAACCCACTTGGCTGCTGTCTCTGGAGTTTCTGTCTCTACAAAGAGATCTGGATGCCCAGCACAGTCTCAGACATGTCCTGGTTCTGTATTCAGATCCTGAGTCTGAATGGAGTATCCTTCTCTTCTCCCAACAGAAAATTTATGGGTACCCTTCTTGGTGCTGATTCCAAAGTGCCAAAAGTGAGGCAGGATTTTCTTCCATGTCTGGGAGGTCTACTATCATCCCAGACACCATTATAGCGCATCTTCAAGTTCTTTCTCCTCTCTTGGTACTGCCCCAGGGAACACCTGGTACACTGACGGGCAACGTGCTCTTACACTTGGCTATCAGAGTCCAACAGACACTAACACCACCTCAATATCCTGGATATTCACACATTCTCAGTGTTACCTATGTGAGGCCAGTCTGCAGGTATGATCGTTTCTTCTGAGATATGTTCCAAGAACATCTTGATAGATACAGATAGATCTGTATACAGCGAAGACTTCCAGAAAAAGTACCACCTCAAGTCAATGGAACAGAAACTGGACCAGACAGAAGCATGTAGATACTATGCCATGACTTGATGTCCATACTGGAGTTAGCCTTGTCCAGAGCAAGAATAATGCACACAGTAGTGTGACCATGTACCACTGCTAGCAGATGCAGGTGTAGTTCAGTACTTTCCCAGGAAGAGGTCCTTACATGGGTCTGCATGCCAAAACTCTCGAGTGTCAAAATGAGGCAAATCAGTATGGAACTGATCAGTACTGATAGGAAATCAGCGTGTGACAGCGTGCCATAAGCCTTCTTTTCAAAGGTACAAGAGCAGCAACAGCTGGGCACACATGCCCAAGCACTTCCAACAGCAAAAGGGAAACAGAAATCTGTAAAATCTGCCATCAGAAAGCCAAGCATAAAAGGCAGCTCTACACCATAGGCTCTTTTGTCTAAACCCTCATGAATGGGAACTGGTTTGTGGGACGTTACACCCTGAGCAAAGTGTAAGCATTACACAAGAGCAAAACTGGAACTCCCTCAGAAACCAAAGGGAAGCATGAGACACACTCAGTGGTCAAACACCCAGAATCTCTTTCCCAACAAGGACACCATGGAAGGTGGTGAAGCTAGCAAGTTTCCAGACCAAACTGGCAGCCCAGCCTCTGAAAGGTGAGGACTAAGGTCTGATCTGTGACACGGACCTTATGAAAATCCACTGCGACTGCAAACCTTCTTAGTCCCCAAATCCAAATCCAAAGCACCCCAAATCCACTGCTACCTGAGAGAAATCAAAGCTAAGAGCCAGGGCTCAAAAATGCCCTTTCCTCCATGCTCCTTGCAGAGCTCAAGAAATGCAGCATTGTGACTAATTTGATTCATGAGGACATCCTGAAATGCAGGCTGTTACAAGCCAAACATGAGATTGCTCTTTGCAATCTAAACCCAGGAATATATCTCTAGAATTCATTAAAAAACAAATCATATGTAAATCCAGCACATAATAATTTAAAGAGAATTACATATGGGTAGAGTGGTTAATAAGTAGATAAACAGTAGAGAAAATCTTCTCATTCTAGCTCAGACCTTCAAGCAGAAGTGCACATTATCAACTTCCCTCTCACTTTATTTTTAGTGGTTACAAAACAAATACACACAAGATCAAAGTAATGTGAAGAACCCATTGGTTTTAAATAAATTGAGTAGGAAAATGAAAACTATCCTCTAGGTTTTCATTCTGGGAAGACTGTTTCACAGTAGGTAAAAAGCAATAGCTAAGGAAGACCCCATTACAATATATTATATACAGTATATATATGTTTATATATTACAAGCACTTGTTGAGAGTATGATGATGGCTTATCCTCTGTTACTTCAGCATGGAATCAGTAAGTTTGTACCAGTTGGAAGAGTGTTGCATAGTGTGTCTAAAAGTTTCTTCAGTATTCAAAGGTATTACAAGTTCTTTGTATGAATTTTAGGTACAACGCATCCATAAAAGCAATTGAAAGATTGGAAAGTGAAGGAATAAATTTCCAACAGCAATTTTACAAGTAAAATCACTGTTAAGGTTTATTCACCTCTGCTACAATAACAAATCAAACCTGCAATGTGTATATATGGCAGTAGCCAACACCTGAAACTTTAAGAGAAAAGAAAGCAAAAATCTACTATTCCATCACATAAATGTCCATTTAGGCATCAATCTCACACTCTGCATAGAGAAAACATTTTGCTGATAGCTGTAATGCTACTCTCATACTCTGAAGTACAGGATCTAATTACCATCAACTTAATTAAAACTAATTTCTTTTTATCGATTACTTAACTTTCTGATGTTGCTTTAACCCTCCTGCCTTAGGGAATGTTTTCAAAGATTCACATCAATGTTATGACTTTTTATATTAATTAAGCTATTCTGATTAATTTGCCCTTTTAAAATTATTCTCAATGCTATATATCTGCTAAATGACAAATGGTAGAGTTTAAACAATTACAGAAGTTCAAACATTTGTGGCTTTGCTCTTTTTTTTCCCTTCTTTCCTCTTCGCCTCTCCCTTTGCCTGCTCCCTCCACCCCTAGGGAAGTTCACAGATCACAAAAGATCTGTGAACAGTTTCCAAGAAGTGTGTGTTTTTCATAACTATCCTAATGGTTAGTGAGCTGCTTTGTGCCCACTGTTCAATTTTCCTGAACAAATACATATAAGACCTCAATCTAATAATCTTTTTCAGTCCTTGCAGCCTCTAAATACAACATAACCTTGTGTGAATGATAAACATCTATCATTTTACTGGATTTAAACCCAGTCTGCATGAAAAACTAAAGTGTTTAGAGGAGATGTGGACAGGCTTCGTTTAACTTAAGCCTAAACAAAGAACTGAGCAATAAACTACCCCATGAAATACTAGATCTCCATTAACCATAACTAGGAGAGCAGTGGTGAGAAAAATTACAACAACATTATCTCATTATCCTAACACTTTAGAAAAGTCACAACTCAAAATGGAGAAGAGGTAATGATAATTTTTATTTTTAATTCTAGTTTTTTAGTTTTTCATTTTTCTGGCTGCAAGCTGAATTAATTTGGCAACGTTGGAAAATAATTTTCACATTATCATGCTTTCAGCTAATAGCTGACTTTGAATCATCAGCTGCTTTTGCAAGCTTTAATACTTATCATGGAACCTAAATCACCCAAATCATAATTTTTTTTTAATAAAAATAACCCTACCCTACTTTTATACCCTGTAGTAGCAAATACAGTATGAAAAAAATTATTTAAAAGATCATAAACAAAAACTGAACAAGTATACCTAGATTCTTACCTATCTGCAGCACTTCTTTCAAAATTTTTTTTTTAATTTATTTTTAACCTCACACAAAATTTTCAACACAAATGCTTACATAGGAAAAGCAGGGGTGTGATAATATAAAGAATTCTGCTTACTTGAAATGCACTTAAAACCCCTTTAAACTCACAACAAATAGGACTGCACCCTCCATAAAAACACAGCAAAAACCCCAGCAAAACACCACTAAATATAGCACTAAAAATCCTCAGAAGACTCTTTAAATTCTGCTGACATCCCATTCACACAGGAATGACAGAGATGCTAAAGGGAAGCCAACTGATGATCAGTGAATACAAGCTTACCTGTTTAAGTGCTTTCTTTGTGTGCTGCTGGAAGGAAGATACTAGCTTGCTTTGCACCGGTGCATTAGTAAGGCTTGAATCACGATTGGAAGACATTTCCTCAGATGTCTGCTTTGGGCAAACTTTACAAAAAGAAACAAAAAATCAGAATACTGTTATGGGGGGTTATCTTCCCTATTTCTCGGAGAGTCATAAGGGTGGAAAAATAAACCAATACAAGCAAATACCTCAAAACCAAAAAGCTTGCTGTAAAAAACTCAGCTGATTGTGAGGCCCACATGAGCTGAAAATCCAGCCATATTCTAAGTAAATGCATTGCTTCACAAATATTTGTACCTCATCATACCCTTTCTATGCAGTTCAGGAGGCCTTGCATGTTTTGCCTTTCAGGTCCTAAAAGGTAACTGGAATAGTTTAACAACAGATTTCACATAGAAGCTAGATAAAAACTATCTTCCTCACCAACACATTTTAATGGATTACAAGGTATCTAAACGAGCATTTATACAAGAGACACTGATGACCCCTGGATCTAGAAAGATTCATATCTATTTAACTTCATACCAGATTGTAATGCCTTCTTAGGAGCCAGACTCACCTATTTTACAAGTACTTCTTGGTAAAGCTAAGAACACACACTTTCCTGTTTAATGGGTAGACTGGAATATCCTGCAAAGATGAATTCTGGACTCTCAGGTAATACATGCTGCTATACTTGTCACATATTACAAACACTACAGTACTTGCATTAATCAGCCTCTTGAATAAATGTTGTGCGAGACACAAAAAAGTCTCTCAGTTAAAAATAAATGAAAAGACGATTAATTTTGGTTTTTTTTAGAAACAGCTTTATTAAACAGATATGAAAGCTGTGAGAATAGCTGGAGAATCCTGTTAGTTTTGATGGTCAGCACACTCAACTAAAAGGGCTGTAGAAACTTTTCCACTCTTAATGCCTTGCATTACTATTACTCTCACTAGAATTCTAAGACTGCCCAGCAAAACCAGCATTAGCATGGATCCAGAAATGAAGCAGCTTTTCTCCCATTCTCCTCTGCTGAGCCAGTTCAAGTCTGCCTTCCAGCAGTGCTCAGAGCTGGTTTGTGTATTGACATACCTTCTTTATAATGTTTTACAGCAGTAAATGGTTTTCCAAGATTTGCCATACTTTGCACACCACCAGAATAGTCTGAAGACACTCAAAGCAGCTGCACAGACATGTGCCAGAAATGACGTAGCCCAGTGTTTGCCTATTTTCTCCTCCCATCCTTCAGCGGGATGAGCAGATACCTGAAGTAGCTTTCTAAGTCCCATGCCTTAGCAATGTTTCATAGAAGAAACATTGCAATGTTTTTTGATTTGTAAGAAAAAAAGACACAGACAATTTAGTTATCAATAATTAATGGCTATCATAAGATGCATGTGATATTAAACCTTTTTTTTCTCACTGAAAGAAAAAATAATGGATACTTACCTCAGTAACAGAGAATATACTCTATGGCACTGCTGTTATGCCAAGATAATTGTCAGATTAAAATTTTTCATTACCAGGTAAGAGAAATGCTTGCCACAAGATTTATAACTGATTTTTGTCTTTTTTTTTTCCTTACACTTGAAGGATTTGTCAAAATATACTAAGAAGTTGCAACACAAAACAGGTTCTGAGTTTACAGAATCACCTGGTTTGGATCAATCTTTTCCACATGATGAGCAAAGCTTACTATCAAATAAGACAAAGTAAAGAAGCAGCAAAGTGTCAGCAGAAAACAAACAATGACTGGTTTATATAATCCAAATCACTGCAATAGCTAAGCTCCTGAGACAAAGAACATCTACACCAAAATAAAAACCTGACATTTCAAATTACCAGATTTTGTCTTCTCCTTCAAAGAAACTTGTTTTCAACTGTGTTCTGGCAAATTTCGAGAGTCAAAGAAATGAAGAAAAAAACCCAGAAACAGTAAGTGCACACAAACCCCAAAGTTAACGAGCGGAGAACAGAACACATTCAAAATCCCTAAAGAATGGAAACTGTTAAACTTAAGTGCCCCTGCTAAAAGAGGATAGATACAACACGACCTGTCATGATAAACCTATTCCTGTTCCCCAGAATGACGGCAACTCCTATTACCTTCTTGTTCAAATGGGAAATTCTGATTTCCATTATGGTGATATAGGATATTATCCAAGAGTCTTCCCTATTTATTTTGGTGATAAAGTTCATCGTGAAGAGGTTTGACAACACTATCTGAGGATGCTCAACACTACAACCATTAACGCCAAAGTCATGATACAGCAGGAATAAAAATAAGCATAGCTCTATATTAATTTTGTACTTTCATTCATTTCTCTTTTAACAATAAACCTGGAGTTGTGATAGGATTTATAAGAGGCCATACTTCTTGTTTCTATCATTACCTCAATTTTGCATAAAAATATTATCACTGTATTGGTTTATTCTGCTTCTGTTCCTTTGAATCTTTTACAACAAAGTCAAACCAAGGAACAGGGACTGTTCTAGTGCATGAAACAACTGGAACTGAAACCCACTGAAACAATAAATAGCTTTCCATCACTGTAATCTCTCCTACAGTTACAGAATGAATACCTCACTTCAGGCTGGTTCTTTAGTGCAACCCAAACCTAGTTTGTTCAGAGGTTTGGAAAAAACCCCAACTTTTTCCTGTAGTCCATGATTAAAGAAATACATATATGAGGTTGAAATCTGCTGCTTAAAATATTTAAAATGACACTGTGATTAGAAAAACTCAACCTAATTTATTTAGAACAAATGATACTTCCTTTCTAAAACTTATTTTGTACATTGCATTTTTCTTCATATACCTTGTAGCTTAAAATAGTAAAATAGTAGGAAACTATTTTAAACATTACTTTTTAATGTTTTAATTAAATTTCCATTTCCATTTAAAACCAGCGTGATACAAAACATGGCTATGAACTTAACCATCTAGTAAATAAGAGATGTCATTGCCTATTTTCCAAAAGTAGGAGATACGAGCATTAAAAATCTAAATACATTCTGTTAAATTATACAATTGCTTAATAACTTACACAGTCTACTCACTTAATGAGCAAAAAATAATACTAAAATTGACATACAGGCTCTATTTAGTGGATAATCAAGATATTGTTTAAAAACAATATGAATTTTCTTGTCTGTATGAAATTAAATACAAATGAATTCATTTAATCTTTAAAAAATGTTCTGCTACTTAGTAATTTAAATCAATCTGTGCCAAAATATTAAAATGCATATGACCACATAAAATTGTCATTATTTATTTCTTAATTTCTATGGATAAAGTCCAACTGCTTTTCTCTGAATGGGTCAGACATAAAGAAAGGGAAAAATATGACAGAAAGATATGTAAGTGAAGTCAACATTGATGATCCTAGTGAAAAAAACAATGCCTTAAGAACAAAACAGGCATTTCTGCTGCAGAAACCAAAGATCACAGGAAAATAAAAACAAATTCAAAGTGTTCTTTGTACACATATACAACTTCGGAAAGCTGCAACTACTTTTTCCATAAGTGCTGAAGATCCATGAATATTATCAGATCCATGAATATTATCAGATTCATGCTCACTTGAAAAGCTATATCAGAAAAAACACTAAAAATAAACTGTATGCTGGGGAGGAAAAAAAAAAAAGCCCTGAGAGAATGTGACAGATAAAGGGAAAATATTTGGGTAGCAAATAAAGAGGATTCACCATTATTGCTACAGCAGAAAAAGGAAACAAGAGCGGTTTTAAGCCTACAGGAGGCATTTCCATTTAGTGGAGAATAATTAGGCTCCATTCTTTAAATCAGCTTCCTCAAGGGCCAGGACCGAGTGAAGGAATAAAGAAAAAGCAACTATTAAGCCATAAACTGTTAGGTTATGAGCTGGAAGAGCAGCTGGGTTTCTGAAGATAAGACCTCCTTAGTGAGTGTTCAGAGACTGTTAATATGAATGATAGAATTAGAATTACTTAGCAAAAAGAGTATGTTAAAAATGTTTTTGCCAAACTCCATTTAAAATAACTTCCTCTCTTCCATTTTTACACAACTAGTTTTGTTAATTATTACAGAAATCTATAATTTATAAAAATCAGCAATGCTGTCTTTGAATTTCAAATTTTACAGGCTATCTCTGTTATTTTTTATTACCTTTTACCTTCCCCACTCAAGAAATGACACCTATGTAAAACATATTAGAAGACATGTTTCTTCAAAGAAAAAATGTTTTGAGAAATACAACAAAAAGTTATTCTGTCTCCTTGCCACTGAAAGTTGTTAGGAATAACTGTAAACAGATTTATGTAACTAGATGGACAGAGAAATTCCTGTTCAGTAAAGGGCTTATTTTCCCAAAATCAACAGCACAATTAATTTTGATTTCAGTCAGATCACACTGATTTAAAATCAAACCAGCAAAATCAACAGCGGTTCAGTTCCCTCTTTGTTAAAGTAACCACAGCAGATGAGGATTGTTTACTAATGACCACATTACAAAACACAAATTAATATTGCTACCATATGCTAAAGACTAGAGTCTACCTCAAGCATAAAATGTATGCACACACCCTGGAGATATGAAACTTCAGAGACAACTCCCTCAGGAAAACATACACACAAAATCTCTCTCTAAAATACCCATAAAATTCAATATTTTCTTTGGGTGACACAGACCTATACTTGTATTGACACAAATGGTTACACTTTGCCAAAACAGATGTATCGAGTAATTCACCTCCGTCACTCTTTGATCTCTAGAGCCCAAGTTGCCAAAACTGAACAATTCAGAACTCGGCTGTTGCCATCAGCTCTTGAAAATGAAAACCAGTTTGGGAGTTAGTTAATTGTATGAGTTTGCCAAAGCAAGCAAAAACAGATGTATACATCAAGGATACTACAGTGACTGCAATATTCTTTCTGAAAACCAATACTAGTACCGTCAATTAATAAATAGTACTGAATAGTATTTTTTGGAAAAAGACATCAAATACCAAATCAGCTTTGTAACCAGCACTGAATCTCATTATATTCACAGCATGTTTTTGAGCCCAAACATTTCACAAAGCTTAGAAAACTGTGAATCCTTATTCCAAAGCAAGTCAACATTTTCCACTAAAACTATACAGCCTGTCATCACTAAGCCACCAATTTCTTAGACCTCATTAACTACTGTACAGGAAAAAAAAAAAAACAGATAAGAAACATCCTCAAGCTCCACAGTATCTTCTCTTATTCTTATGACTCCCTTCAAGCAGTAATGAAACAAAAGAAGTTAAGCTTAATCGCGGGTACCATATTGTTATTTTATAGTTGCAGGGAGATGAAACAAAAACACACAAAAAAATCTAAAGCAAAGTGAAAAACTATCTCTTGCTGATGTGTCACCCAAAACTCTTGTGTTCAAGCTGCTAGTCCATTGCTGCTCTTCTGCTTTTAGAAGAGTCTATCTCACATCCAGATGTTGCCACGTGTCACAAACATTTTCAGTAGAATCATCCAATATTCTCTTCCCAAGAGACAAGATGCTAATAGTAACAGGTTTCACTGAATTGCCAGGAATTCCATTCCTGGAAAAGAACTGAATATCCAAACGTGGATTCAGGTTTCAAACAGTGGTTAATATACATTCCTTGCTACAGAGTTATCCTAGGGTTTCCCAGTCCAAAAAGCACAAGGTGTTCAAAAACACAGTAGGTACAAAGCAAAATTTCAGGATCCAGCATGAACCTGATCCTCTGCTGTCCATCATTTTGTCAACTATCTCTAAGAAAACGACCTAAGGAATTAACTCTGCCATTTCATGTTCATAGTTGAAAAACATACACTTCTAGGAAGTGCTGCAAACCAAAGTGCCTCAAGAGGAGACATATGTTGCTCGTATTTGGGCACACATCAGAAGCCCTGTTTGGGCTGAGGTGGGGAGGGAAGTCACGCTATAGCAGGAATTGCTGCCTCCTCCACACTTACATCATTGTGCATTCCATTGGCTCGCAGGAAGACAATTTTTAATCAACTGCGCTCCGTGGCTGATGGATTAGCCCTGGCTTCAGAAACCCTAGGGACAAATGCTTTTTGAGAACTGAACATCCTATTGATGGGCAAAAGGATATTATAGTCATCATTTTCCCAGGCAACAGTAATTGGGATTTTAATTCTTTTACCCTCAGCATCTTTACATGCTACCCCTGTATTTGAGGGAAATGGAATTTTAGAGATATGAGACTGCTACAGAGCTTCTATTAGAAATCCCATTCCAAACAAAATCAACTGTAGCATAAAGAGCTTCTTTAACATATGCTTTTGGAGAAGGTGGGGAAAGAAAAATTCTCCACAGCATCTGCAAAATCCTGAGGTGTGACCATTCCACTTGTCCACTTAGCAATACTGATGTGGTGTAACAGCTTTTGCCAAGTCATGTGTTTATAATGGTTAGGAATTTTTATATTATTATGCTAATAAAATCGTTCAGTAGCTTGCATTTATACTGCAAAAAATGTGCCTGCTGAGGAATGATGTGATTCTTCTCTCTCTGAGTGTCAGCTGCTACTTTTTATTCTGAAAGACTATGGTCTAAAAGCCCACAAATGGGCTGAGGCTGTTGCTTACAGTTTCATCCTTTTGCTTCCAGCTACATTTAAAGAGGCATTTTTTAAACTCTTGCTAAACAATTTCTGATCACTCTTTCAGAAGTGGGGCTTCTGGACTCTGTCACAGTGGAAAAGAGCAAATAAAAACGAAAACAGTCGGGCAATTAAGAATTCAATGTGCATGCAGTGCCCATCCTTGTATGTATCACACATATTCTAGAACACAAGTCAGAGAATTTCATGAAGTATTTTTTGCACTGAATTGAATGTTACTTTTATGTCACAGTATAGTTTCCTGGAAAGAAAAAAAAAAAACCCAGCTTTAGTGTGAAAAGTGTAATTGGTCTGTTAGACCAAGTATTTTCTATAGAAATAACTTTTCTCAAATATTTACAAACCAGTCAAGTCACCACCTCACCTTCCATAAACTAATGAGACCATCCCTATTAAATCTCCCAGAACAAAGGAGGTATTTGTTCACTCAGGACTTCTTATATGTCTTTTTAAAATCCTTTCCTGCTTACCTTAATTCTTTCTTACAGCTATAATGAATGCAATACACTGGTAATCACTTAACTAGTGCTATACCCAAAGGAAAATCTGTGCCTATATTCTTTAATCAGTACTATCAGAATTATAGTCTAAGAACTGCACTGGACTAATTAGCAAAAGCATCTCATTCATGTTCAATTTATTTTCTGTTGTGATCCTTAAATGCTTTTCAGATATACTGATTTATTGAATACATATTTCTGCTACATAAATGTGACCTTTTTTCTTTGCTTGGAAGTCTAAAAAAAATTCATGCTGTTTAACTGCAATAATTTACAAGGCAGTCAAGAGAAGTCTCAAAATTATTATTTATTACCAATAAATTTAAGCTACAATGATTTTATAGTTTTCAAAAAGTATTGACATTAAAAAAATATTGAATGACGAGTGATCAAGTCACCCTCCAGGGCAAAATGCCTACTGTGGATGGTGATTCCTATGCCTTTGCAAATTAAATAATTTGCAATTTCAATCCACTAAAAACTGGCTGTATTTCTTGGCCATGGTCCTATTTTTAAGCCAAGCCTTCTACACTGTAAATGAAATCAGAATTCTAAGCATATATAAATGACAAACTTGTAGTCTCAAGAAAAGCTATTATCAGACGTGTTTGACAAAATTATGCTCTGTATTAGCTGACTGATATGCTATTCATGAAATATGTGCTGCCTTTAATTCTTAATTGATCACACCCAGCATTGGCCTTTCTATATGCAATAGAGACTCACTACTGCCCTCCCATTTACTTCTTTTTAATATATCCATTGATATCCATTGCATGACAAAAAAAATTAAGATGTCTTGTTTTCAAAATGTTAAATACATTGCTGTGTTTCAAGATTTGTTAAAGATGAAAAATGAAGTTCTCAGCTTTAAAACCAATCCAGGTGTAATTTAATGCTCTATTCCAAATATTTCAAAATGTTAAATTTTCGCAGCTTCTCTTTTATGTCATCACAAGTGCTATAATTATTTTTATTACTGTGAACTGTGAAAACAGTACATAGCCTGCTCCCAGTCAAAACCCAGCAATTTTCTACTTCTGGAATTATGACATCTTATTTACATTCTACAACATCCTATTTACATCGTAACACTCCTAAATAATTGCCCATTTTTTGCTTATGATTTTTATTTGTTTATAACAAGTAATATCAACTTTTGCTTTGTATTTGTAACTATATTTACACTGCTTTTTACTGCTCTAGTCTTCCTGCAATTTGAGGAACTGTGCATCAACAAATTTTCCAAGTATCAAACAGGAATTGTTAAAGAACTACAAGCATGTAAGTTCACTTATACACGTAGCATACACTACATAAGCATCAAACCATTGCACATGCAGTCTGTTAACTTATAGATAAAATACATCAAAGAAAATGAAGAAGCAGAGACATTTAATAACTCCTGACTATTGTTTCCACAGAGCTTCAAAACTTCAGTCCTAGATAGACCCACAACAATGTGTCTTGGATAGTTCTGTTACTCCTGTCACTGAACACTTTATGATTTTTCGATGCTGCCGGAGAGCAATACTGAAATTACAGTATCAGTCCTGTAAAGGTGCAGCCTGGGAGCTAAGTAAGGTGCTCAAGTTAAAAAAGGAAGTCTGTAGCAGAACAACAACATGAGCTGAGCCTTTTCATGTCCCAGTTGTAAACAGGACACTGCCTCACCAAATACCAAGCAAGCCAAAAGAGCAGGCTGCAGTCCAGCACTGGGACAGGTTATGATGGGGCAGAAGAAGAGAACTGATCAAATAAAGGTTTATTTCAGAAGTCCTGGACAGTTGGAATTTTTTTTTTTAGAAAGCATTCACTTTATAATCATTACATGAGTGTAGTTGCAATAAAAATAACATTCACTTCTGTTACTCGCAAGTAATTTTAGGTGACTGATGTTGTCTTTATGACCAACTATTAACTCTCAAAAAAAAATTCTAAGCTTGCCATTTTTAACTTATTTCAATGTTTCAGTTTGCACTTATCTTAGAGACAAAAAAAAAGCACAGACTCCAATACTTCAACATGTCTTTATGTCATGATGGCACACATGAGTATCTCTGGCTGAAAGAAAAAAATACAAACCTTTGTCCTCTGCCCGGAACTCTACTGAGGGACCAACCCCGCATGTCCACACTGAAATCAATGAAATGTCTGAATCTGACAACTGCCAAGTCTGAAGCCTCATAAAGGCAAATTATTCTTTAGCTTTGGGCCCTGAACAAAAAAATTGTAAGCCAGAAAATTATCTACTGAAAACACACCCAACAGCACTATTCTTTGTCTTTTAAAACCCTAAGTCAAATAAAGGCACTTAGTGTTGTTCCTGATTCCTTCATAAGGGCAAAAAAGAAAGGGAGTCCCTCAAAACAGTTCCACTGAGTACAAAATATTATTTATACTGCTTAGAAATCACACCACAAAAATCAGAAGAAAACAATACTTTTTATTTTCCCAAAATATGCCCTCTAATATTGAGATTAAATCACCTACCACCATTTTCTTCTCCATTATTATTGTTTGTCTCAGCCATTTCAGTGCCATCTAACTCAGATTCACATCCTAAATCCAATGTTCCATGAGTAGGGCATGTTGATTCTTCTTTCTACAGTTAAAAAATAAAAATAAAAATAAAATTAACAAAAAAAAAATCAATCATGATCCGGCTGCATCTCTGAAAATAGATTACTGCAGTGTACTCTCATGCTTACATTTCAAAAAAAACAAGAATAAAATGAAATATGTTTGTGAGTTACTTTAGAGAGAGCCATAAAAAAAGACTTTCCTGAAAAAATTTGCAAACCAAAAGCAAAAAAGCTGGTTTGTGAAGTCATAACACGCTCTTTTTAAAACCAAAAAAGTCACATAAAATGCAAGATCTTCCAATTTTCTTCTTTTTTTTTTTAACAGAAACAGACTTGTGTGGCTGTTAAATATCCTAGTTTTCCAGTTGAGTGTCTACAACACTGCAGCAAAACACAAATCCTTTAATGTTTCTTTTCTGCCTTTGCCTGTTTCCTGAATTCAAATAGCTGAAGCAACCTGGAGCTCACAAGCATGGGAGTGATTGTGAATTCCTGGAATTGTGCCAAGAATATCTCCCGATTTAAAGAAAAACAACAGCATTTGTTCTAGTAAATTAGGAAAGACAGCTTCTGAAAACTATTACTTCAATTTCAGGTACAGGATTTTTAGTTAGTAGGAGCAGACAAATCTATATACTTTTATATTTTTATACCCTTACATCATATACATCTGTCATAAATTACAAAAGATCCTTCCCCCCAGCCCAAAATTTTAGTTGACTACATTTAGACTGCCAAGCAGATAATCTCACTTTCTTTTTCTCATCTCTGCCTCACGTTCTTCCACTTCTATTGTGAAACCCCTCTAAGTTTGATCATGTACAACAAGAAAAAATTTCCACCCACAGTAAACATCATGTTCATAACAAAACAGAAAAATAAAAAGGAATATAAATAGCATAAAGGCGAAATTCTAGCACTATAACTATATTCCTTCTCAAAAGCAATGATGCAACCTTTAAATTAAAAGCTGATTTATATTAGACTTGCAAATAATTTTTCACTATTCAAAAATCAAACATTAATACAATTACTTAATTAGAAAGTCAGTGATCCTCTTGAGCTCACTGCTCATAAAACAAAGGCCTTACTGTGAACAACTCCGAAAAAGCAGCATTTTAACTAAGCTACGTGTTTCTCATACCATGTGCCAAATTCAAGAACATGTATATGCTTTCTAGGATAAAACATTCAATGTTTACTTTCATTATAAATCCTTTTAAAAGACATCTGAAAGCAGTTAGAAGGACTATCAGGTCATTTCCTCTCCAAAGAATCTAATCTGTTTACCTTTATATCTATTGAGACATTCATAAAATGGATTAATAGCTATATGTACAATCTATATACAAAATTTAAACTTACTTTGAGAGCATAGAGTCCTGATTTCCCAGGGATTTTGAAGAATGTTCCATCACCTACACGAGTGTTAGTATGAAGCATTGCATTCAGGCAAGCTAATGGAGAGGTTCCACTGAAAAATAAAATTGTGCAGTCTAAGATTGAGTGCCTCTTGTAAAACTATTCCCTCGGTCTATTTTTTTAAAAACTCATGCTTGCCTGGCTTTTTTTTTTTTTTTTGCCCCCCCCCCNTTTTAATTCTCTCAACCCTGAAAACATCTACATTACAATAACAGGCCAGTTTCAAACTTAATCATATGCATCTGTCCCCTAGGCTTGAGGCAAAAAGTCTGTGAATTATAATTATGCTTTTCTTCATACAGCAACCAGCTCCACATTCTGAAAGAACCAAAGTCCAAATATTTATGTGAAATTACTTCATAAATAACACCATGAAGCCTCATTTTTAAAATGTTACAGACAATGTGGCTGCTGCACATGAATGATCAAAACAGCACCAAGTTCAAGGGCAGCTGCATCCCATAGGATGAAAGGCAACAAAAGAATAATAAAGAGCCCAGAAAGAACACATTTAAAATTAAAAGTGATATATAGTAAAGCCTTCTTCTGGCTCAACATGGTCAGCATGCATTATTATATGCAAATATAAGCACATTTGTGCCTTTTATGAAGCACTATCTTGTCTAATTAGAATTGTTTTAGAGATTAAGAGACTGACCTACTCAAGGCAGTAATTGTAATACCACTGTGGAATGCATGTTAAAGGACTATTTAAAAAGAAACACAACACATTAAGAAAAAAAAAGAGTATTTGGACAGAGATATCTCTGTAGTAGATACATGTTTACATCAGAAAAAGAAAGAAAATATTTCTAGCCTAGCTAGATGTATATTATTCCGAAAAGTTGATCTAAAAAATGGTGGGGAAGAAGGCAGTAACAAATTATTTTATTTAATTCTAATTTAAGAATTGACGTACAAGATCTGTAGATGTACTATCACATCTTTGTCCCCATTTACTGGCTAATGTACACGGTGTACTCAGGGACTGAATCTGAAACTGTGCTTCTTCCCTGGGGTCCCCAGTCTGCACGCACGCTTATCTTTAGCCACGTAAATATATTCCACTTGGTTAAGTGGAACAATGCCTGTGCATTAAATTAAGTGTGTTGCTAAGTATTTCAGGATTAATTATATACTCAACTATAAACCACTAACAGGGCTTCAAAGTTCATCAGAAACTACTCTTCTTTATTCTGCAGTATTGTAACACAACATCCAATCTTGGCTGAAAATTGCAGGTCTGATTTTTTTTAACACATGAAAATGGATTGAAATTTTTCTATTTCATATGGTTATGCTTTCTGTTGATTTCCATGGTTCTGTTACAACAAAATTCATCTTTACTGTACACATATCATTATTTTAATGGCAAGATCAATAGTGTGGTAATTGCTCTTCCGGTAAAAATTAAACTATAAAGTGCCCTCAGGCCAGGAAGTCCTGTCTATTATAATTTATTTACTATAGGTCACCTAATGTATCATATTACTACATATAAAATAAAAATTGCAGGCAAAAATCCTGCTTGTTGATAAACACACCAGATATGTAATAGGTATTTATTTTATGGGTATTCTAAACACGATCACACAATATGAAAATTCTGACAAGTTTCTGTTGTTTCTTTTTCTTCCCTGCAAATAAAACTAGCTCCACATTTGGTTTTGATACAATACTTTAACAAAATACAAACTGAAATACGTTGGAAATAAAATGATACTGCTAGCAGTGGGACAGAAAACATGAAGAGAGTTCATTGAGTTTAACGATTACTTAAACACTTTTGTAATATGTATGATACTTCTCTTTACGCATTTTCCTTACTGTATTAATGCTTGACAAGCAAAGACACAAAGCATTTAATACAGCAGTTATGGTTGTGTAATTTCTTCCATATGTTAACATACATAACGTGAAGCAATTTCAACTCTCTCAGACTTGGATCTTTTCAGTGAAACATTATCACCGATTAAGGCTTTCTCTGCAAGACAGAAAGAACTTGCTGACTCTGCAGCAGAACACAAACATGGTATGTCAACAAGAAACAAAACTGTGTGTGCATGTATGCACTATTTGTATTCTCCTCCTATTCTGATGGAGATACTCTGGACTCCACACTTATTTTTAGATATCATTAACCAATTAAAATGATACAGGATGAATGAACCCAAAATAGAGGATTTGGCAACATCTCATGATCACTACTGTGCTCACAGCAGATATCTTAATCTTCAAAGTCTAGACAACTGGCAAGTGGACAATAGAAACTACTCTCTGATTTACAAAGAAACCCGTATTGGCTACTGAGCCAAGAAGCACTTTTAACTACTGCTATGCTTGTTTCCTACAGATATCTGCAACTCCTAATGGCATGCAACCAAAGGGCCACATCCACCCTTCTTGAAAACTGGACTTGGGTATGTCCATAAGGAGCACAAAACAAACCACACAGAGCACACTGAAGTTGCAAATGAAAATAATCTGGGAACACTGAGGAGTGGGATTTATTTTGAGCTAACAGATCAAACTGAAGTTACATGATATCCTTTGTCAGTGCTACTTTGACCCATGTCCACCAATGACTCGCCTATTCTTTTATCAGCACTGGCATTCTTAAAACACTGTATTAAAATTCCCAAATGTTACCCAAACTGATGCTGGAAATGCTTGCAACACATGCTATCACAACACATGGGACTGCGGTTCAAAAAGGCAGCAATCAAAGATCCCATGATGCAGACTGATGTCTGAATCATAGAGCACTTTCTGAGGGATCTGTACTACTTATTGCATGCTTTCTAAATTCTCCTACAGCCTGAGGACATGTTCCTTCTGCTCAGAGCTCCTGGCGCGTATTAATACAGCAGTCAAGGTCTGCCAAATATAATGCTGAGTATCTCTGAATATCAAAAATGGCACAGCTTGACCTAAGTTCTTGAAACACTCCAAATCAGTTCAACTTTGATTCAGTTAAATCAAATTGGATACAATAATACTCTACTTTGCAACCTGATATCTGTGAATTTTTAGAGCCATAATATATTTTAAATCGATATGCTGCAAGTTTTATTGCCACAGTCTGCACACAAGAAATATGTTTACCATTTACAGTCCTCAGATGCAGAATTTTCATACTATTTATCATCATTTGGGTGAGCCTGCTTTAAACCACTGTGGTATTCTAGAAGTCATTCATATATGGAAGTTACAGTCTGTAGCAGCAGTATGTCTTTAAGATTGGTATTTTTCTGCTTGTATGTTTATTTTATATACATACACATCTATACACATACACAAAGCAGTATACCCCCACCACCACACACACTTTCAGAAAGGTTTAGAAGATAAGAAGTTACTTACTTTCTGTAAAGGTGATGTTATGATGTTACAACAATCAGCAACATAGGAAAGAAAAGAAAACAAAACACTCATTAACCTTCCAACATAAAAGTTGCTAATACAATTTTATAATTTAAAAGACATTGGACATTTCAATGTTTCATAAATTCTCTTTCCCAAAATCACTATAAGCTGGTAGTACTCAGTGCATGCCTTCAAAATTCCTGTGCATTATCAAATTAAACTTTGCACCCCCAACTTCCCCAGACAAAAATATCTCCAACATTTTGTGACTCTGGGCTCCCTCTACTGGTCACGCAGCCAGTGTTACCTAGCTCGAAATGCCAGACTACAGACTTTTCACACACCAACCTCTGCTAAAACATGTAGGGGAAGTACAGATTTCAGCTACTTCCTCCTCTGCCACCCTCCCCAAAAACCTATAAAAAAATTGTAAAAACACCAGTAAAAACGCTACTTATTTTTATATTGTAAACTTCTCAAACACATGGTTCTGTCAGAAAAACCCAGAAAACTTCTTTGGTTATACATATAATTCTAATGGTCTTTGCTAGACTGCTTGCCAAGAGACAAAAATTATGATCTTGGCAAAAAAAAAGATGCTTTAAATATGGAAAATAAATTGACTAAAGCTGCCTTGTCCAGGCAATATAGTGTAGCAGACAGTGAAAGATCCCTGACACTTTGAAGACGAGGCACCTTGGGTCTTGCAGCAGGCACAATTTCCGCCACTCAGTGCCACTGTACATAGTGTAACTCCCTCCTCTTCCTGACATGTTCCCAAATCCAATGACAACTGCTGTAAGAGGAGCACCTAGGTGTCGTAAATGTGTTCAGTATTTATTTGTTTGAAATCATCTGCTCTTTTTATACACATCCATAAATAGTCACAAGGGAGCAACAATTTTTACTCACTGCAAGAAACAAAGCAAAACCAAAAGGCTTAAGAACTAATTTCTAGGCATGATTTGAAGTCACACAGAATACAATATGTTCATAGTGCATGTAAGTTACACCAATTTCAGAGTGACAACAGATAAAGAAAATAAAATTTATCAGAGAAGGCTGCAGAAAACCCATTTGTGTGGCACAGTAAATGGAAAAGTAAAAGAAGGCATAATAGTAATTTTCCAGAAATATGTAAAAGGTTGTTGAAGTCAATGGAGATGAATGTTCTTCATGGCCACTGGGGGAAAAAAAAGAAAGTTCATGGATAACTTAAAAGTGTGAATGTAGCTGCTGATGTTTTAACCAACATCAGAACAGAGCAGGGGAGTTTGTGAAATGACCTTCATCAGAAGATCATACACACACCAGTCCTGGCTGATACACAGACTGGAACCTGTCCCAGTGTTTGTATTGAATGATCTCTTGAGCATCCATCCAGCACTGTAACCTGTGATCCTTTATCTCTTCAATAAATCAAGATTTTGGTTAAGGCTGAGGTTAATCATGCACCCTAAGTGTATTTGTTCCAACATATACAGCAGCTAGAAATGCTGGAAAATTGACTCGATGTCTAGACGTGCATTGTTTGCTGAAGTGTTCCACACAGCACTGCATGACCAGTGTGATGAAGCCCTTTGGCTTCCTCTTAAAAGCTTCCCCACAATCTTCAAGAAGCCATGTTCCCACAGTCCTGCTGTCAAGTGTCAGCAAAATGTCCCAACCTGCCTCACAAGATTGTAGCCATGACCTAGCTCAGGAGTGACGCAGAAAACCACCAGGAACGTAAGGAGCTATACCAAGACAAGAAGATAGCTGTGCTATTTATGAAGATGACAGGCAAACGGCTGCTGACCAGCCCAGAGCTGCTCTCCTCCCACAGCCAGGCTTGACTGAGCTGGCAGTGCTGCAGCAGCACTTAGTGCTGGGGCCAAGGCAAATTCTTCCAGCCTGGACTCAGGAGGAACAACCAGGAGAGGGCCAGTGAATTGAAGACTGAATAAAAGACTCAGACATTTTACTATATTCTAATGGCACAGGCACAGGATCCTTCCGTTGGCACAGAAGGAAGCAGAGAGCACAGGTAAATAGTGGAAAATAAAGCTGGTGAGTGCAAGATTTCCTGCCAACCACCTACAACTTCTTCAGCAATAAATGCTTCAAGTTAGTCTAAACAAACCAACCAGTTGACCCTGGCTGGACATCACTTGCCCACCAAAGCTGCTTTATCACTCCCCTTCTCAACTGGGCTGCAGAGAGAAAACAAAAGGAAAGGCTCATGAAGTAAGGGAAAGATCATTCCGCAATAAACATCATGGGCAAAACAGACTCCACTTGGGGAAATGAGAATCGAGTTTATTACCAATCAGGTCACAGTTGGAAAATGAGAAATAAAACCAAACCTTAAAACACCTTTCTTCCCTCCACCCCTCCCTCCTTCCTGGGCCTTATTTCACTCACGGTGTTCTCTACCTCCTCCCCAGCAGCATAGGGGAACGGGGAATGGGCGTTGGGGTCAGTTCATCACACACTGTCTCTGCTGCTCACTCTTTTAGGGTGGGGACCCCTCACACTCTCCCCCTGCTACAGGGTGGGTCCCTTCCAGAGGGTGCAGTCCTTCAGGACCATGGTCTTGACCACAGGCTGCAGGGGAACCTCTGCTCCAGCATCTGGAGCACCTCCTCTCCCTCCTTCTTCACTGACCCTGGTGTCTGCAGAGCTGTTGCTCTCACATATTCTCACTCCTCTCTGCAGCTGTAACTGCTGATGTGCAGGGTTTTTTGCCCCTCCTTAGCTCTGTTACCCCAGAGGCACCACCATCATCGCTGATGGGCTCAGCCTCCGCCAGCAGTGGGTCTGTTTTGGAGCCAGCTGGCATTGGCTCCATTGGACATGAGGGAAGCTTCTCATAGAAGCCACCCCTGTAACCCCCCACTATCAAAACCTGGCCACGAAAACCCAAAACACACAGGAAGATTGCAAGCAGTACATTTGCTTTCTCAGCAAACGTTTTATACAGACTACATATTCCAGGTACAATTGCACTCAGCCATCCTTATTTCAGTAGCAGAATCATAAGACTAAACATGATAATCCAAACTAAACCAATTTAAATTATCAAACAGAAAACTTGTTTTGAGCAATCAATTAAAATCTTGCTTTTGATTTTTTCCATTTATTTTCCTACTGCAAGGTTAATTTGTTCATTGCTTGAAATGATTAAAATACCCCAATCAGCCAATAAACAGAGCTTTAATGTAATCTCACTTTCTGTTTATTCAGAGACTATACATGCGTTCATCAATTATCTAACTTATTGTACAGAAATTAATCCATGCCACATTTTCTGATGTTAAAATGGCAATGACACCATATTTACTAAATCATTACAAGTGTACTTATTTCTGTAAAATCATTTCAGGAAAGAACCTCAATTTGATTAAGAGATTGACTTTTAAATGCTGAACAAAAATACACTAGATGTGTGGGATATAAAAGGAAAAAAGAAGAGACTTTCCAAAATACCACATATCCAACATGATTTATTAAACAATAAAACCATCTCTTAATATGTGGGTAGTAGGTAGCTAGGGAACCATCTACTATTTTTATATATACAGTCTAGTGAAACTGAAGAGCTGGAAGATCTCAGCCTCTCACACAAAGTTCTTATTCATAAATTGGAGCAATAAAAAAAGTATTTTTCTTTTTGAGTTTCCAATTGGCTTTTTAATTTTAAAGGGACTACTAATGAGAACTACAGAAAATACTCAATACGAATAGTCGACATGACTGTCAAAACTATTTATGTTCTGAAGTCTTAACCATTTAAATAATAAAGTCATAATAAATGAAGTCTTAAGCCTTAAGTTATTTGCTTAAGTTTTATAGGAATTGAAGTACATACAGGTTGAATACTATTTACACAGTCTGAATAAATCATACTTAAGGTTTATTCCTAACATAAGCTCTCCCACTTGAATCTTTAAATGTATTTTAAAGGATTAAAAGACAATTCTTAAAATAAATATATTTTTTTAAAGTTTATTTTCAATCCTTTTTATCCACATTAACCAGAATTAACATCAGTTTTGTTCTCATTTGGGCAGCACCCTGAAGAAAATTTTTACATCTCTGGTCCAACTTATGCTTCACACACGCTACCTGACTTTCAGCCTTCAAATATCACCAACAGGGCTACTATTGGGCAGAGCAAATAAGCCAGGCTATCAGGCAACAAGACAGAGTAGTACAGCTCATTTGTCTACAGTCTCACAGACTGCAAATAACTACCATAAGATGCTAGGGGAAAAGACCCATTATTTGTACTACTGATATTGCTTCATATTCAACTCTCATACAGATTTCTTGTTTTTCTAAATCAGATGGAGAGAGAGGCACGATTATTGGTAGTATGATGGAAAAAACAAGGGCCAGTACAGACATGTACACTGATGTAACACATCTGTCATAGATACCCAAAGTCTGTCTCACAAACTAGCAGAACTTACCTGTTAGTTTCCACTGAAGTTAACCAAAGTACTGAACCCCAAATATCTAAACCAGAAGAACCTGGTAATGAACTTGAACCCTGCCCTTTGCAGCTTTGAGGGAGTTACAAGCAACTGGAATCACAGTTGAATAAAGTGATACGTCACCAAGAAACTGAACCTTATCAATGTCCTTCAAATACGAAATAATCTGGAGCAATAATGTATAAAAACTCAACCTGGATCCTAAATTCAAGCTAGGTATTATGAAAAGGTAATCTTTGTGCATTCTCAGCAGGAAATTTCATTTACAAACTCACCTAAGCCTAGTTTTGCATTCTGATTCAACCAAAACTTGAATCAGGGAAGGAGTCAGAAGTGAAGCTGCTTTCACAGAACAGGTTTCCTCACTCTATTACCAAACCACCTTTGAAGCATTAAACAACACTGTCTCTCCTTAGAAGAGATGCATACAAATATTATTCAAGTCTTGTGTGAAGAATATACATAATAAACAAATATTGGAGCTTATGCCACTACCCTTAAGACCTATTTCTACTAATCCTAGGATCCTCTTGCATAAAGCAATCTCCCTCTGGGCCTTTTGTACATCTAGATACAGTCATTGTGTGCAGTGATTACAGGGCATCAACACATACAATAAAGCACAAAAGTCATAAACCTCTAGACACACATCATCATGTCGAAACTAAGGTGGACAAGTGAATGAAACTGCTAGCTGAAGGCAAACAGGACAGAAAGAGAGAGGATGCTTGTAAGAAAATGTGGTTGTTTTTTTTTAAGAGTTTGCCAGACTGGCTGCATTCACCCACAGACAGTTACAAGTGACTGACTGACCACACAATCAAAGACGTTTCTTGGAAAGCAAAGCTCTCATGCATGGCTACACATAAATTTTTATTCTAATTCCCTCTCAGTAGCTAAGAGTTTGGCTCACTTTTGCAAATGATGGCATAGACTTAGGCATTTTTTCCCCCTTTACCTATATTGAAGCACTATCATATATCTGATGTTTCTTTTTTTCCTCAGAGGTAAAGATTACTGAAAACACATCGGATCCTGCCCTCTGCTCTGTGCAATGGCCTTTCATAGACATTTCAATCAAGTCTGGCATTTCCACCCTTACCTTTTGAGCGCTTTGTGGTCTGAGGCCAAGGTAGATGAAGTTCTGATACTGTACAACACTGGTAATGAATCTTTCTGCTATCTCGAGCAAAGTCTATTTTATCTCATGGTGCTGGCAGCCTGAGAAAACTTCTGATGGTGTCAAACCTGGTGACAATAGCCACAGTAATGTTTCAGAAGAAAACAGCAAATGGAGTTCATCCATGCTGAAACTGGAGCTTTATTACAACTCTTCTAAAACAATAAAATGAAAAGCCCCGTGAACAAAAGTTCACTGCAAATCTCAGTACTCCTTAAGCCAGCCAGCCAGGCTTTTCCCCTTTTTTTTTTTAACCATTTTCTGTCACAAGAAAACCTTTATTTATAATAGTTCCAGAACCTGTGTAAAATTTAAGTGTTCCTGAACAGAATTTTATAGAGCTACTGTTATGAATTTCCCCCCGAAAATATTTATAATATATCTTTAAACAAGATGCTCTAGGTATAGCAGGTAAATTTGAGAAGAGAAAATAAAAAGCACACAAACCCATCGTACCAATGCCACATTATATACCACAGAAAGGAAGATATTAACAATTTTCCTGAAATTCAAATGCCCCATGCTGTTATTTTTGCTGATTACCGTTTGCCAGCCATGCCTCTGAGTAGGTCTCCTTGAATACTTTGAATGTTCTGTAAAGTATGTTTGAAACACCATGACACCTCTTTAAATGATATTCACATATGGCAACAAGCATTCCTCAACCAGAAAGGAAATGAGAATACAAGTTTTATAGAGAGATGTTTACACTTCTCTGTGCTCCCTAACACCTGGGAAAACCCCAGGTTTTTCTTCTTTGTGAAGAAAAATCTCAAAGAAAGGATATATGTAAATGCATCTCTGCACTTTGAATCGTTACCATTTCATCAGATGTAGTACAAACAATACAAGAAAAAAAGCAATGCTAACAAAAAAGGGCACTTTGAACGTGTTGTTGAAAGACACAGGCAAATATTAAAGAGTACCTTTTGGAATCATCCTGAAAGAAAAATGTTTCAGAAAGAAAATCATCCCAAAAGAACAAGAAATCAGCATGTGTCAGAGAGAGTCACGACAGCTAAGGTGTCCCCTGGACTGAAAACACCCTCCTCATTCAACAGCACTTAAAAGAAACTATTTGATTTTTTTTGTGTGTAACAAATTCTTATACTGGTTAAATAACCCAGTTCTGTCTGACAGCTACTTCCTATTGAAAAGTGTACTTTTTTGTCTTTTTCTCTTTTAATAAAATATTTCCTTTTAACAGTTTTAACTGATTTCATTAAAAAGCAGTAGTACATTTTTCATTTTCTACTTCAGTATCAATAATCACCATGAACGACGACACTATAAATAAAGGAAAAAAATGAATTCCTGCCACATTAAAGGAATTCTGGAGTAGAGGTTAAAAAATGGCTTTCTTAACGAAACCATGTTTTTTATATATACGATGTCTTATTTTAGTATCAGATTTCACAGACCCTTATGGGCTTTAAATACATATGTTTAGAAAAATGAAGTAATGACTGTGCTACGTTCAAAAATGTACTAAACCCAAGAAAAACATTGCCACAAAATGTGCAATGTATAAAATGAAAAAAAACCACCCCACCCTTCCAAATATTCTTGGCTTCAAGGTGGGTGAAGCTTACTCCTCAAGGAAAAAAAAATAGTTAAGGTGGAAAGTAAAGTGACTATGCTGAACAAGACATAGTCAGTAATCACTGAATGCCTTTTGGCCTCTAAAACTTAATCACCCTACGCAAGGGACCTGTATGAAGTTATCCCAAGTTCTCTTGTTTAATTTGGCTTTTTAATTGGCCAGTCTCCATAACTTTCCCTGTAGTGTTTTAAGAATATCTTTTGTGTGTGTGTGTGTGTTAATGTGTTATTGATATACAACGGGTTAGTCAAATGCAAAATAAAAAATACACACCAACCCACCCCACCCACCCCCACGCCCCCCCCCAAAAAAAGAGTTACAGCTATTTTTAAGAACATTCAGCTCCACCATGTTTCATGCACTCATGTAATTTACACTGGTAGGAACTTCCAGAAGTTATCTAGTCCAATCTTCTGCTTAAAGCAGGGCCACTTGGATCTCAGCCTTGTCCACTCAAGGTTTGTGCAATCTCCAGGAATGGAGACTTCACAGCCTCCCCAGACAACCTTCCTTCTGTGCTTAACTGCTCTAACTATTTTTCTTAGTATCAAATCAGAATTTTTCACATGCCAATTTGTGTCTGCTGTCTCTCATTCTTTGCTTCTCATGCTGTCACAATGCAACCTCCAAGAAAAGCCTGGCTCTGTCTTCCCTACACACTCCCATTAGTTAGCAGTGGAGTGCCACGGGATCCCCCTGAGCCTTCCCTTGTGTTGAATTTCACAAGGCTCCTGTTAGCACAGTTCTCTGCTGTCTAGATCCCTCTGAACAACAGCCCAGTCTTCAGTGTACCAATTGCTTCCTCTAAACCTGCTGAATGTGCACTTTGTCCCAGATTCTAGATGTTTAACAGCAACATTACCAGTAACAGCCTCAGTATCAATGTCTGAGCAACACCACTTAGTAACTGGTCACCAACTGGAGTTAGCATCTTTGTTCAAAACCCTTTGGGGCCTGCACTCAAAGCAAATTCCCATCTACCTTACTGTCCACTCTTTGAGATCCTATGTCGTTGATTTGCTGTGAAGATACTATGGGAAACGATGCCACAGGTCTTGCTAAAGTCAAGGTAAAAGAGATCCACTGCTGTCCTCTCATGCACAGAACCAGTCATCTGAACATAGAAGGTGAAGAGACTGGCCAGGCATGATTTGCCTCTTCTCACTCATATTGACTTTCTACCACGCTTGCTAAACTTTTTGTGCAATATAATGAGCCATTCTTATACGCCAAGGAAGATAAAACAGCTTTCCTGGACCATTTTGTCCATAGTCTGATGACCAACCATGGCCAAAGCAGTCCTCAACTTTCATAAATTCAATCAGTCCTTCCTTGTTCACATGTAAGTCCAGGACAGCACATCACCTGCATCAAGAAATTGACTTTCAGGAATGTCCTGGCTTGCTTGCATCCCTCACAACTACTATGGTCTGCAATAATTGCAAGGCACCCAGCAGTTACTTTAGGGCCTCATCTACTTCTTGGCCAGATGGTCTGCAGTAGATGCTTACCACAGCATTATTTGTGTTGTTCTGCCTGAGGCTCAGTACTCATTCCAGGGCAAAGCATTGTGCACTCCCAACCCTCCTCTGCACACACTGTCCCTCTGTCAGCCTGCATCCCTCTATCCAACCACAGCAGCACCCCATTGTGTGCATTATCTCCCCATGTTTGTAACCCCAAGGCGCTCTGAAAGTGTGCAGAGACCGCATAAAGAAAGCACAAGGTTTCTCCAATTATGTTTTTCTCCAGACACCTCCACGATATTCCCCATGCCTTTACTTCTCTTCAAATTCCAGCAACCTGCACATCAAGCAGCTGCCTCAAAGCCCTATAGAAGAGATGACTGAGACTGTCAGCAAAGATGCCTTTGCCACACTCCATCTCATGAATCCTGTCCCTATTAGTAGTCCTTATTCATCAAAGGGGGTGCTATGGCTTTGCCTGTGACACCAGTCACGCAGCCAGACTTGGACTTGATGGATGTGTCCTCTGCCACTTGAGCATTTCCAGCTCACTGGCAGGACCGAGAAAAACACCACCTAAGCATTTGTGCTCTTCACCCTTGCCACCGGGGCCATGCAGTCACTTCTAACATATTTGGGCTCACCCCACTAGTAACATGGAAACCACATGGATGAACACCAAGGGATGAAGTCTGAGGGCTGAACAACCCTCAGATATGTCCATCTGCAACATCTGTGATTCAAGTACCCAACAATAAGTAAACCTCCAGCTACAGCAAGTACACCAGGTTGGAAGATGGGTGACTGTCTCTGTCATTATATGATCTCAAGTAACTGTCACCCTCATTTTCCTCTTCATGTCCACAACATGGCGAAGCCTCAGCCATCTCTGATTGTCTCCTCTGACAATCCTACTGACCTCCCTCCAGTGCACTACACCTATCCTTCTCTGTAGGCAGAGTAGCTTTCTTCTATTGCCAGAAGTGATAAATTTCCATCTTCCCAATCTTACGAGTATATCCACAGTGAGCTTATGACTACTACATAGGTAGTCCACAAACAGAAAGTAGCCATCATAAGCTGTCTGTCAGAACTGAGTCAAATGCCTCCATAGGCTGGTCCTGACGTGCTGCAGCATACCACCAAAGTTCCCAGAAACAGGAGCTCCCAGAAGATTTTCCCTGAAGCTTCCTCAAGAAGCCTAGAAACTGCTGCAACTGCTCGTCCTCTGATTAGCTGCCTCTGCTGGAGATCTGCAACAAAGTGACAAAATATACTGCAAAAGAACAACAGGACTTCTGAGCTGCTGCACCACCCGCAGAGGAAGCCCATGCAACATCTGACAGTGGCTTCATTAACTCTGTTGCACAAAGAAAAAGGGGAAAAAAAAGGAAGAACAAAGTGTTGCCAGAAAACCAGTGTGAGCCAGGCCTAGTTCAGAAGACTAAGTAGGATTCCTACTTTATCAGGCTATACCAGGACCATAATCCTGATGCAGGTCACAGCTTCCAGCCACACTCCTCCCCAGACTGATATGAAGAATTTCCAGCCTTTCTTATCATCCACAGCAGCGACTCCTGTTACCACAGCTGTAATGGTTACAAGACACCACCCTGCAGTTATGCCAGCAATAGTGCATTTCTGCACCTTTTTGTAAGGCCATGGAGCAGTTTCTGCTTTCACCACAGAGGTTTGCACCAGGACAAATACTGGACTCATGTCACTTTCTACCAGCTCTACAACTCAAAAAAACAGCTTGAGTGGCTTCCCTCTAAGGCAGATCACATGTTCCTGTCTCCATGACACATTTTCCCCCGACACCCCTTTTTTCTTTATTTAAAACTTGATTATTTCCCCAAACAGCCATGTGAACCCTTGTGCCAGCATCCAGGGAGGTGGGCAGCCCAGAATGGGAAAAGCAGCTTGGAGAGAGCAGGATTATTCTTTCGCCTACAATATTGGTTTACAGTAACTGGAGAAGGATGGCCTCAGACTGACACAAGTGGTTCCCATTTCAGACTCCTCAGAGCAAGGCCTGTATTTCACCTTTTGTCAGCTAACGCACTGCGCTCCCTCCAGCCGCTCCCGAACCTTCGTGCCAGATGCAGCTGGCTCGCCTCAGCCCTAACCCCTTGGGTTGCTGCATCTGGCGCCAGAGGACGCAGAGGAGGCGAGAGGAGGGGTACCACCCTGCTGAGGGAAAGCAGAATTACCAAGCTGGATGGAGCCCCACACGCCCACACGTTCCACCACTGGAGCCTTTTGTCTTGTTCCTGGCTCTCTCATGATTTCGACGCAATTTCCCAGTCACTGCCATTAAAACCAATTGCAACTAAATTTATAAAAATGGAAGATGCGCCTATGAACATACATCTCCTTCTACCTTCCTCCAGTAATGAAAACAAAACACAAAAGGTAAAATACAACATGCTGTTAAGACCTATCTGAATTAAATTCTAAAAGGCATGTGATGTATGTCAGTAAAAAGGCTTAAATTATGGCAAGATTTAACCATTTAAGGAAATAATAAAAGAGTACTGCCAAGCAAAGTACTATATAAAGAACTTTACTAAGTACTACACAGTTTAGAACTATTATTTATGTTTTATGAGGATTATGGATTTATTTTTTCATATCCGAAATCTTTAAATCTTTAATATGTTACCGAATGTTGAGCTACCAGACTGTAATATGACATTACTTTATTAAACAATATTTCTTCCTGATAGAAATGACATTGTGAAAGTAAGTTGTTATGCTGAACTTAAACTGATTTTTTTTCTTCTTTTTTACATTCAAAAATCCTACTCAGTTATCCCAATTAAACTGGCTCAGTAACTTTGCCCCTTCTTAAAAACTGATGCGTGCCAATATACTGGCCTGCCAGAGTTTGCTACGCCATTTCAGCCACACCACCCACCCGCCTAAGTAATCAGTCCAAATCAGTGAGAAGGTCCTTAATACTTATTACAATTTCTTTGGAAATTTTTACCTGGGAATAATGTATCTATTCATTGAATGGCAATGCTGAAACCAAAGTTGAGTTACTTTAATACAGGGATTTTACCACTTTTACTTGATGGACAGTAATTTCCAGGGTCTTGGTTACCACATACAAGCTCTTTCTGTCAGTTAAAAATTTTAACTTTGCTGCTAACAGCATTCAGCTACAGATTCCTCAGCCACGGTGAACTTGCTTGGACTTGCTTCCTTTTCATTATTTTTTTCTCTTATTTTTTTTTCTGTCTCCTTCTCTCCAGTTCTTTCCCTTATCTTTTCTTCTCAATCTTCTCTTTATTTCTCTTCCTCTCTTTTTTCTCTCCTTTCCTCTCTCCCACTGTACATTTTTCTTTTTCTTTCCCCTTTAATTTCTCTTCTTTCCTTTTTATCTTCTCTCCCTCCTCTGTTCTCCTCTTCTTCTTCTATGTTCTGTTTTCTTTTCTGCTTTCTTACTTTTCATTGTTTTCTCTTTTCTTCTCCTGTATTTATTTTCTATCATTTTTTTCTTCCTTTCCTCTCTTCTCTTTTCATTATTTCCTCTTCTCTTTGCTTTCTTATTTTCTCATTTCTCAGTTTTATTTTTCTTTCTTCTTTTTCACTTCTCCTTTCCTTTTCCTTTCTTTACTTTTTTCCTTCTATCTTTATTCTTCTCTTTTCTCTTCTCTTCACCTTATTTGTAAAGCTCTTTTTCTCCCTTCCTTTTCCTTTCTTTCCTCTTGTGGTGGGTTTGCCTTGGCCAGCAGCCAAATGCCCACACAGCCTTTCCCTCCCCCTCCCCAACAGGAAACAGCGAGAAGAGGGGATGAAAAACTTGTGGGTTGAGATAAAGACAGGGAGATTGCTTACAAGTTACAGTAAGAGACAAAACAGAGTCGACTTGACCAAAATATATTTATTGCCAATTAAAAAAGATTTGGCTAGGGAGAAATAAAGACCAAAAAAAATTAAAACAATAGCTTTTCCTTTCCAGGGTCAACTTCCTCCACGTTTCCCCCATTCTGTGGTGTTGCAGCATGGGGGTTACAGTCAGTCCACAACTGCTCCTCTCTGCCGCTGCTTCCTCCTCACACTTTTTGTCTGCTCCAGCCTGGACCCTCTGTGGGCAACACCTCCTTCAGGAAATACCCAAATGTCCCAGCACGGTGTCTGTGGTGCAGGTATCTGCTCTGATGTGGCCCTCCACAGCCTGCAAGGGATCCTCTGCTCTGGTGCCCAGAGCACCTCCTTCCCTCCTTCTTCTCTGGCCTTGGTGTTCACACCACTGTTCCACACTCTATTTTTTACCCTCCTCTTCTGCCCGAGTGCTGGTTTTGTCTTTTCTTGAATATGTTACCCCAGAGGCACCACTATCTCAGTCACAAGGCTGTGTCTGGCCCTGCAGCCCCACACTGCCAGAGCACTGTCATGAACACCTCCTCATTGTCTTTTTGTTTTCTTTTATTTCCCTTTCTTCTCTCCGTTATCTTTCTACTTTCCCATCTTCTGTCTTTTCTTCCTATCTCTTCTCTCTTCCTTATTCTTCTCCCAGTGTCTTCTTTCTTTCTCTCCTGCCCTCCCCACCTTCATCCTATTCTGATAAACTTCCTATTCTGATAAAAGAATCATATCTCTTTTAAAGCAGAAGTATAAAATAATACTAAACCTTTTTATGAAGCAAGAACAACTGAAAACTGTAAATTTAATTTTAGTTTTGTCCATTTCTATTCAAAACCAAAGAAAGTGCACCATATTTTATGCCTTCTCATTCACTGAAGTTCAGGAAAATCTCCAGTTTCTTTGTTCCTTCTCTCCAGTTTTCCATTAGGACATAACTTCTAACTGAAGGAATTCAGAATTTTGAAACGAAATGTCAAATTCTGGCACAATTATGCAGAAGCCATATGCTTATTTTTACCATCCAAAACATTGCAACCAATCCAAAAAGAGAATGCTAGGACATAAAAGAACAACCTATTTCTACATCTTCAATTCACATTCAATTGAAAAAAAAAATCCTAAAGTCTGTTGTATCATGTGAGAGAATGAATGAATAAAAAGAATCATTCCATTCCTTACAGAAGATTTTTCTCATTATTCTTGTATTTGAAGAGTCATTCAGAACTTGAGAATGTTTTACTCAATCACCAAAACAGGCAGAAAAATCAAACTGATACAAAGAATAAGGAAGCTGAGAGTAACCATGAATAAAATTAGATCTGAAGCAAATTATTGTTTTCTAGTAATTCTTATTCCTAGAAAAACAGTTGTATAAGCAAGACCATATTTTCACCCTAAACATTAAAAGAAATGTAACTACTACAACTTTGCTGACTAATACATGCCAATTATGTGCCTAAAATATTTTTGTTAAGAGCCCTTGCCTGTAAGAAAAGCCTGAAAATAAATACGGAATGGGAAATCACAGTATACCCTGTACCTTTAAAAATATAGCAACGTATGATTTATTGTATTGTGTCAAATTAAAATATTTGCGTTGATGTGAAATGTTTAAGTTATCCTTGTTGTACGTAAGGGAGTTTAACTTGGCAAAACAGCATAGTAAAACTTTTTTCCTTCCCTCAAAGGACCAAGCAGATACTTTTATTTTTGTGTTTTAACTTACTCCAGCTGTTGCAAATTAGTCTATTAGTAGATCCCCTTACCCTTCTTTGACTTAAGACAGCTCCTTAAGTCTGGAACTGGGAAACTTAAGTTTCTATTTAACTTATAATTAGAAGTCAATCTAATTTCAAAATGTCACATACAATTTTTTCAAATTATAAAAAAAAGAAGCCATCAAATATTTTGTGAAAATATAGCATTGATAACAAAAATAAAAGTTTCAGACTGGTCATTTTTGATAGCCACATCATTCTACCTGAAAGGAAGCTTGCTGAAGTCCTTATTAAAGTCCCTTTGAATGAAGGAGCTGAGCCACTCATGCCAAAGAAACTAATAATAATGTGGATCACAAAAAGCAATTCAGTCTTAACCCAAAATTGCTTTCTGTTTTCAATAAAAAATGAATGAGAAGCAGAGTATTAAATTAATTAACAGTACCAACAGTACCAGTCATGTCATAATTCCTGGATTGTAGCTTGGGCACAAATAATCTTCTACCAACACTACTTTATATAGTTCAGTATATCATTTGACTGAATGATATTTTGATGCAATAGTTTACGTTTATATCATTAAGCTGCTACTACAAACAGAGAAAAGTCAGTGGTTAGACTGGGTTTAGTGATTTTGGCTGTGGACGAAGGGAACAGACAGGAGTACAAATACACTTTGAAACTGCTGAATTTTCACTGTCCAAGGAAAGATGCCCTGATAGAAAGCAAGCAAGTCTTTAACAAAACAAAGTAAAAAATAAAAGCAAAACAACAACTTGTCATATAGTCTTTAAGGTATCTTCTCAAAAAGTTCCTTGCTGTCACTTATGGGTCATAGTTTTTTTTTCCTTTGTGATGACTGTAGAGGACACATGTTATTTTTAACACAATGATTTCATGTTTGATAACGCTAACGTAAAGTATTTAGCAATCCAGAAAAAAACTCCAGGTGTATTGGTAACATAAAAAAAAGAAAGGAAGGAATAGCAAGTATTAAGGGCCATTTGCAAGAGAGAATAGTTGTCTGGATCTCACACTTCTTTTATTTGCTAATTAAATATAAAAGCATGCCAGTGAATCTCGGAATGGTGTATCTTCACGGATTCTAAGAGCAAATAAATGTATCTTAAGCAAGGTTATTGAAACATTAACGATGCAGCAGTAGCTGTGGATGCTGCAAGATCCTAAATAGGGTGACTCAGCTATGTGCACTTGTTTTTTTTCTTGCTGAGAGGTAGCACTTTCTGAAAAGAGCTACTAGAACCCATTTTCCTTTCCTCATATTACAAATACAATGAAAACCAAAGGAAATGAGGGAGAAATCAATTTGTCCTCTTTTAGCTGTTGAGGGCAAACAGGAAAACAGTTCTTGAGGATCGTTTGAGCTCTTTCCCATACTCAGCTCTTGGAATAACTGAGCAAAGGATGCATTTGATTATAATTTTGTGATTTACAATTTATATGCATATAAGGGCATGTGTACATGTACAGTGGTGAATTTGTCTCTGTAAGTGTTATTTGCACACTCAAGCCCATAATCACAATTTCACACATGCAGTTTTTAAGTTCTTTTATTTATACTTTCCTTTGAGGTATACATTTTGGTCCCCAGTTCTCTTTTAATATTGTAAATATTTGTCAGCCACACAATTACTGGTTCTAGCATACAGCTATCATAAAACAGACTCAGTGACAAATGCAGAGTTTATTGGGATTACAAATAGAAGACAGGAGCTTTCTAAACTGCTGAAAGAAAAATCTGATCTTGAATAAAACATATTTTTACTTCACATGACAGTACATAAGCAACCAAAATATGTTCAAGCACTTTTTAAATTCTGTTTTGAAATGACAAGGATGCACATAATTTAATTTCACAGTAATTAAGACTACCTATGAGACTCAAATAAAATGGAATTGCTATCAGCTAGCCTTACAAAGAAAAGAAATTCATGTACGTAACAAATTTCCTGAATAGTTATAGCAGATCTTTTTCATTGTCCTCAGACAGTGAAATTCTGAGGCTTTTTTGGGGGGTGAGTCTATAAAAATGTACTACAAAATTTTAAATTAAATGTGTCAGTGCATAACCATCAATCTCTCTAAAAGAGAACTAGTAAATTTCTTAGCTCATGCACTATGAATAGCAAAAAAAACCTCATAGATTTTTCTGTGTTTTTTCCCCTACAGCTAAGGAATGGTTTAATTACAGGTAGACTGAAACATACACACCCATATCTTTATAGAAACATAAAGACATCCACAGCAAACTGTTCCAGAGAAATAAATTATTACTAGAAAACGATGCTTTCATAGAAAGCCTGACAATGTTTTCTTCTTTCACATTCAAGTAAAACAGATTTAATTCAGTCTGCCAGAAACGGCTATGCTTCTGCTCTGTGAAAAATATGCTAATGATGAAAATAAGGACTTGACAATTTACTGAATACTAAGCGGAAAATCTGTAATGAATTGCCTGTGTTGTAGTGTTCAGTTTAGTCTCTTTTTTTTTTCCTCAGTTGCTAAGGAATACTAGAAATAGCATAAAGAAGATTATACTATTTTGTGGGATGTTGTGCATGTCCCTTAAGACAGAATGCTTAGAAATAAAGACAAAAGTCAGCTGTGGGATAAATGAAATTCAAAGCAGTAATAAATAATAGGCTTAAATACCAACTTTTCAATGTAAAAGAGAAATACAGAGAACAAAAACAAATGCCAAAAAAATTCAACCCCAACAAATAAATCTCAATCACCAACCAGCAAGTTGAAACCTAGAGTAATTCATTTTACACCTGCAAGGAAAAGCAGCTTCTTAGGTTACTTGTATAGTGCAACAAAAGCTCACAAATCCATTAAACGCAGGCATGTCTTCAAGTTCTCAGCCAGACTTCAATTTTCACTGCAGGTTTTAAGCCTTCAACAGATTAAACTCTTTTCCTAAGCATATTTTACCAGAGTGTACATTCAAAAGGTGACTCCTTCTAGCTAAAGTGTCTGTATCCTTCTGTGCTTGAAATTTTATATATATGGCTCTCCCTGACAGGCTTATGCGTTGAATCGCATTTGTGCGAATACTACCTGAAGTAAATCCAGTAGATTATTCCTGCCTTTTCCAAGCACAAGAGAGCTGAGCAAGGTTACTGGCTACTCAGCAAGATTCTTACATTTTGCCCCTAACCAGCATCAGTTATGTCTATTAGTTATATCAATTGCACTGACATTAAGCTCTCTTCCTTCTGACTTTTATTTCAAAACCACTGGTTTATTATCTCTGTACTTTAGTGTTAATACGTGGCAGATCTTCATTTCAGAACAATGGTGGAAAGAAAAACACATTCTGTCAAATTTCAGTTTCCCTAAAAATGTTTTGAAAATTTTGTGTCTGGACAACAATGGACAACTATTACTGGAAAGCTCTTTTGTGTCCTTGCTTCTCTTAAAACGATGCTGGCAAAACAACCTAATAAAGGCAGTAAAATCAGAGACTGCATTTAATCTACCTACCTTTCACATAGTCATGTTTATAGAACTGCAGCCAGACTTTGGATAAAAGGACAAGAAAACAGTCTGTAGACTGGAAAACTGCATCTCTTCAGTCATTTTTTTTAAAAAAATGAGGCTTAATGCACTACATTATAGGAAACATACCACAAACACACAAAACAAAATAACTACCAAACCAAACAAAACCCCCACCCCGAACAAATAAACCAACCCTAAAACTTTCACTGCTGGGAGGATGGATTGAAGACATGGTGAAACTTTCCTGATGTAACTTCAGAGAGTATCTGATTGTTCTGAATGTATTTAGGTCTCTTGGATATCTTTATTTAATTTCTCTTTCTGAAAAAGAGACATTATTTTTAATGCAGAATTACTCTTCAAAACACAGAAACATTAAAGAAAAAAGATCTGTAGCATACATTGTAGTTACACTGTCTAGGAGAAATGTGGGAAGACAGCTATGACACAATATACTCTTTTGGTAACACCAATTTATAATGTAGAAGGTCTCTCTTTTTATCAGCCTGAACTACATTGTTGCTTTTCAGTCTCTCTCCATAGTAGTCTACACTGAGAGACACAATATAGGAAAAAGCCAACACAACTTAAATTCTTACATTAAACATCAAAATATACTGATAAAGGAACCACTACAATATGAAAAGCAACACTGGAATTGTTGACAAATTTACATTATCTAGTCAGAGCTGATGTCCACCTCCTACTTCAAAATAAAACAACCTTTAACAGGAAGTGATGTCATGACTGCACAAAGCTAGGAAATCTTTTAAGATCTGCACTGCTATCCATTATTTGTTACATTTAAGGTGCTGGATTTCCACTTGATGATAAGCACTTAAACATAAAAAATGTTTGCAATATAGATCTTTAGATCTTGAAACATTTATCACATCACAAAATCTAACTATCATAATTTTTCCTATTTCAGGTAAAAAAGATAAACTTTTAAATTTTTCACATATCCTCTGAATTATTATAACTTGAATATCTAACAATCATACAGGTCACTCTCCCTTACCAGTAAAGCACCAACTAAATAAAAAAAGCTTTATACAGTGCTTTATAGACAGATTAGGCTTGTGTGGAAGGAGTAGAAACCTAAACAGCACAAGTAAAATAAAAATAGTTTAATAGAACTGAGGAGACAAGCATGTCACACAGACTGGATTCCTGTTTTCTCTACCTTTGTAAATGCATTTTGCAGAACTCTTAATAGATGGAAAGCAAAAAGGTCTATGGCAGATCTTAAAAAAATACTTTAAAAAAATCAAGCAGGACTATTTCCTATAATTTACACGAAAGGTGGAAATGTGGTTACCATGTATGTTTTAGCATCCAAATACAGGGAAATAGTGTACCAAATGGAAAACTGTAGTCCTGAACACTAAATGGGCAAAAATGCATATGGAAAAGTAACAGCAACACACTAATCTTAAAGAAAAGAGAATCAACTGTTCTAAAATCTCAGTTGATCCAAGAATGCAGGAACAAACTTCAACATGATGACAAATCAAGGGCTAAGTACAAAAGAGAAAACCATATGAACTTTTCTAAACCATCAGTTGAAAGTCCCAGACATGGCAAAATACTAGAATTATTTTATTTTCTCATAATTGGTCCTGGAACCAAACTAAGGAAGAACGCTTGATTGGTACCAAGTCAGAACATGAAATAAATACTGGGATGTTCACAGTGTAACACTTGAGAAAATTTCAGGCACACGGAATCGAGTTTGAGTCCTCAAAGGAAGGGAAAAAGGATGACAGCAGATCAGGGTAACTGGAGACCATAGGGTGGGTGACCCTGTATGAGAAGGCAGGAAGATTTATCTTGCAGAAAACTTCTGGGACACGGGACTATACATGGGATATAGCTGGGAACTAGCAGATACTGCACAGGCAGCACCAATTTAATGGACAGGATATTGGGAGTGGAGGAGCCAAGGACCAGGTTATATCCTTAGCTCTACGTTTAGCTTTGATAAATATTACTTTGCTTCTGTCTCCACTCTCTTTTTACATATTCTCAATTAATACTCTTATCAGTAAGAACGGTATCCTCCAAAGTATTCTGTGTCATACTCAAAAGGTACTTACAATTTAAGCTATGCCATTTATCATCTGAAACTCAAATTCACACCTTAATTATAAAGGTAATTTTATAAAAACCACTGACATGCAGACTGATTTTACTGGACTGTTTATTAAAGTCCCTAGACAGAGACTCCACTGTCCTGTGAAGGAAAGAAGAGCAGCATTAAAACAAATACAAAGCTCCAGATAATTTCTAAAATACTAAAATATGGAGAAAAAAATTAAGATAATGGTGGCTCAGGCAAAAACAAACAAACAAACAAACAAACAAACATTCCAGGTAGCTAAACATCTTATATTGAAATATATCTTATATAGGTATACATAATGGAAGACTCACCATCACTAAACATTTCTTCATCTTTGCAATTCACTGAGGGGAAGCATTTGAGGTTTTATTATTTTATATTGTTTTACATCTCACTGAAAACCAGTTTTCCAAATCAATACAAAGGTGGGATTACTGTTGTCCAGATATAAGCAAGTTTTAAACAGCAGGGTAATCACAATGCAGCAATATGCAGTCAAGAATTCACAACCCTGATCTTAGGCTTGAGCTATTCTAGGGCTACATCACAACCAAAAACTGAAATAATTATGACAGAGGTGTAATTATTCAAGTTACAGTTCCAATGCTGGAATGCAATATAGGAAACCCACTGGTTTTTACCAGGTTAAACTGCACCATACATAACAATGCTGGGAATGTCTAGGCAAGAAGGAGCAAGCCTGAGATTTTCAGCTGGCAAATTGCTGCTATCAGAACTGCCTACCAAATTAGGTGGTCTGCTGTTACACTGGGAAGAACAGCATTTCAAAGACATGTCTGAAGTGAATTTATGCAGAAAGACAGGTTGTACTGAAAGTTTGTTTCTTTCACTGCTCTACAGCCAAAAGCCACATCTGTAGAAGCATGAAAATCAACCTAATAATGCCAGGCAAAAGAATCTGAATAGCTTTCTCCCTCTCTTTCCATCACTGTTTCCTTTCAGTCCATTGCAGGGGATAACTACCTTCAGACAAAACAATGCACTCCCTTCAGCTGAAGAGGCTCCCAAATAAATTCTATCAGACATATGCAACCACAGAAGCCTCCTAACTGTCTGTGCTCTTCCGTTGGCAACCATAGCCTTAAGACAAAAACTGTGGTTCTTTCAATTAAATTTTTAAGAGGTTTTGGTAATTGCAGGGCATTTGTTTTTTCTTTTTTAAGTGAAAGATAAAAACTGTGACTTAATAATTATGAATCACAATGACATCTTGGAATGACTTTACAGAGGAAGAAAGTAAAAAATTCTCTGTCTATATGCACACAATAAAACAAGGAACCTGAAAACGATAAACAATAAAAGACAGTTGCCAGCTCATTTAGCCTATTTACAGAAACAGCAGCATTCAGAAGGGATTTTTTTTTAAGTCAATAGCTCTAAGGATGAAGTATGCAAAGGCTTAAAGAGACACTGTCAAAAAGATCAAAGGATTCACAAGTGACGGTAATATTTTCAGGAGTCCCCTCTAACTTCAAAGCCAAAGACAGACCCTGCACGGATCATGTGTTTTATTCCATTGATGACTCCACTCCACAGTTCAAAGTGGGTTTAATTCTAGCTAACCCACTAGTTTCATATTTTTGCACAAAGACTGTAAATCTAGTACGAGTGTCTTTGAGATTTATTAGGGTCATACTTTGCTGCTTTCCTAGGCTCAGAAGACTTAATATGTTATGATATCATTCATGATAAATATTATCAACACTGTGGAGTGCAGAAGAAACAGCACTATTGCCAGCGCCAGTGGCAAGCATCTCTTCTTAGTCTTCTGAAAGACTACTGTCACAACAATAAATCAATAGATAGCTTAGTCTTGCAAAGCAAAAGGCAAAATATGCAGAGGAAAAAACAGACAGAGAGGAAGAGATATGACTGATTCCCATAGTTGAAATTAAGATCAACAAAGAAACATCAAGAGAAAGAAGTTTAAGATTCCTACTGGAAAATGGAAAACTGAGTGAGACAAAGCAACTTTTTTTAAACTCTTCTATGAATCACCTGAACAGAATAATGCAAGTTAGTTGACCATACAGAAGTCAATTACTCCAGCTGAACAGCAAAAACACTATGAAACTATCCCATTCCAGCATTCACAGCCCTGAGTCTCATGGAGGAGGAAAGCAAATAGCTAGCATAGCTGTGGGCTAAAGCTGTACTCCAAGAAATTAAGCAGCTTGTCCCATTTTGAAAGTTTATTGGCTTTTAACTTGTACTGAGAATCTTTGGCTTTAATCTTATCCAGACAAGTCAATTTCCCAGCCTCACCCAGCAAAGGAGAAAGGGAACTACAGAAAGCCAAGACATAATCTAGGGTTATTAGCATCAAACATTTATCAGAGTTTGGCTGGATATTCTCCCCTAGGACTCAAACAATGTGTACGGCCCAAGTACTGAAAACTGTTCTAGAAAAATTCATAGAAAAACATGGATCAAGGGATACACTAGTTCATTCCCCTAGTTCAAGGCAGGATCAACCAAACCTACATAATTCCTGACAGACACATCGCTACACTGGGTTTTGGTGAGACCTACCAATCTCTCACATCTCTTCCATAGCTCATGAAAGGAATTCATTATTCCTGTTATTAAAAAAAAAAAAAAAAAATCTTTGTACTTTCTAATTGGAATCTTCTCTTTCTACAATTTAAAGGCCTTATTTCTTATTCTGTCCATAACAGACATCCAGGATAACTTACGCCCTCCCTCTTTTCCTATCTTTTATGCAGCTGAAGATTTACTATGCCTCTACTCAATCTTCTCTTCCTTAATCCAAACAACTAATTCATACCAGCTTCTGTCTTATTTTTATCTCCCTGTTAACTTTAAGTGCTCTTCAATTGGTCCTATTCCTCACAAAGGTGCAGTGCTCCAAACAGAACGGAATAGGTTACGTCTGGTGGTTCTATGGGCAATTTCCAGGTAAAGACAAAAAAGGACAAAACCAAGGGAAAAGAAGGACAGGGACAGAAAAGTTTCTGGTAAGTTTCTGGGACTGTACTAGGTTGACTTGAACCTGTGGGGAAGAAGCAGCTAAAAATTGAGCACTCATGAAGGGATGATTCTTCGTTTTTAAGAAAACAAGGGAGAACACAAAAAGAAGAAAAAGGGGTTCAGGAAATTAAACTTCAGCAAACTCACCCACACAACATGCACAAAGAAATTTCTGCAAGCACACCAGCAGACAGGAAACTGCCTTGCTCTTCCAAAAAGGGGTTGGCACTGAGTACTCACACTCAAAGCACAGGAGGGCTAATGCCTAATCAGAAACTTGTCTATGATTAGGCAGCTGCTAAAACCAACACCAGGAACAAACATGGGAAAATTGATTAGATGATAATTAAATAAATTAGGTATTCTCACATCAGTTAAATGTGCTGAAATTCACTATAGGTAATTAAAGCTGACTGGATCAGTCTCAGAATTATCAATAGTAATTTTTGAGAATTTGTAGAGGATAGCAGTGATTCCAAAAGAATGGAAAACACTCAGTGATTAGCTTTTAAAAAAAATGAAAAAAGACAGGTACAAAGAAGTAGAGATGCAGCAACTGAATTCTGACTCCCCGAAAATATGGAATAAAAATTATTTGGAAGCATTTAGCAGATAAGAAGTTGAGTAATATATGGTCCTGTCAAGAACAAGTTACTTCAAATCTATCAAAATATTCTTTGTGACATAGCAGCAGACCCTGTAGCTAGAGAAGCAGCAGTAAGTATCACATAGACCAACTTAGTAAGTTTTTGGTCACTGTTTCCTATGGACTTCCATAAGCAAAAAGAAATAGAATGCTACAAAAGAAAAAAAGTTCTAATATGCAGATGACACTAAATCTTGGAAAAGCTGCAGGCATGATGGATGACATGAGTACATTGTTAAAGCAATCTTACTGAATTTGAGAAACAGTCTGCAGAAAACCTAAATACAATTCAGTAAGAGAAATTTTAGAGCTTAATAAGTAAAAAAAGAAATGCAAGGTGGAGAACAACTAGCAAGGCAGCAGCACCATGGAAAAGGAGCACTGAGGCGAGAGTGGATCATACTCTGACTAGTAGTCTGTGTCACACTAGCAAAATCAGCAAAATCTCATGCTAGGGTGTATAGACAGCAGGTGGTGAGCCTAGAAATTCACAGCAGGATGGGGAAACGTTTTCAGGACAGAAAGTTCAGAGCACTGTGAACTGAAGTGAGCTGCTGCCTACTTTTTTTGTAGAGATTTCACTGTCCAGGTCTGTTGGCCTGACACTGTTCACTATCAGCACAGGCACGAATGTTAAGTAAATACTTCTCCCTCCTCCCCACCACCCACAGAAGAAAGCCACACATTTTCTACATCCCTGAAAGGTTTGCTTTAAAAGTTTTTACTCCTTCTAGGTAGCAGAAGAACTGCCTGCCTGCTGACCATTTTACAACCAACCAGCATAACAGGAAAGATATTTAAGAAACAAAAATGTGTTGTTCCTTCCCCAAGATATAAAACACCAGGTAGGTGTGTACCCTCTCACAGGACATATCAGTAGAGTCGTTTTTGGTTTTTTTTCTAACATATATCTGCTTTGTAAATTTGGAATTTAATCCTTTTGTATTTAATTATATTAGTAATACAAAAACAAATGTGCCATTTGAGGTCTTTATGTCAAAAAAAAAAAGAGGCTGAATAGTCTGACAGTGTTTTTTTAAAGATTACACATAATGACAATGAGATGGCTGAAAATCATACATTATTCTTTCAGATTTACTATCACAGCAAAAAGCTTTAGATTAATTAATGCTGCAATATATATAAAAAATGACTCAGCCAATTAACCTCATTCATCTCTAAATGGAAGAGTAGATAGGAGAGTTTTTTAAGAACTTAATGTAGAGTTGCCAATTTTCTACTGACAATGATAATCAGTATAAAGGAATAAGTAAAGTGTATTAGGGTAGTAACATATTCCTGGCACAAGTTCAGACTTGGAAGAGTACACAAATCAATACAGAATAAAATATGCTAGTGCCATTCTACTGCTTATGGCCAGGTGACTGCACATCATAAATTTACATCCCTTGCTCATCTTAGCCAGCTGCAGCAGAGAAACTAGGAAAGACCATCCTTAGTAATGGTGAAGGCACCAACTGGCAGGAAGGTACTGAAAGAAATTGCAGAACTGGATGAAGCAAACAGGACACTCTAAATTCAAGTACTGTGAAAACCAAACATTACTTACATGCTGAGGCCCAATCAACAAATCTGTGTATGAAGTCAAACACCTTATTGGCTCCTATTCGGAGTTAGGCACTCAGATAACTCTGAAAGTTTTCCCCTAATCAATATTAAAATGCAGCAGAAACACAACTTATACATGAAATCAGAAGTTAAATGAAAATCCAAGTACTTAAAAATCAATACAGAATCAACATTTATTCATTTTACAATTGCCAAATTTAGAATGTTTAGGCTAAGGAGTTTAGGATGAAAATGTTTCAAGTATAAAGAACATGGAATTTTATCCTCAGTTTCCCAAAACTCATGATCACATATAGCATCCTGCAATCTACTACACTGTCACATATACCTGCACGTACCATGAATAAAAATCAGAACAAATCTGAATTTCTTTCCTATTTCTCTGCAATTCTCAGTTTCTTAGTAACCGAAGAAATGAAAGATCATCTAGTCTGGAACCTCTTTAAAGGAATCTTTCTCTTACTATTCATTCTGCAGCAATTAAAAAGGATTTTGACTTTTTCTGTATTTAAAATATAAAACATTGCCTTCACTCCCTCCCAGAGGTTTTTCACTCAAAATTTTATTCGTGCACTGATCACGAAAACAAGAACTTTTTAAAATTACAAAGAAATGATATTATCAGGCATTTGAGCCCCTCCCATGCAATTGTCTCATATCACAAGACATAAGAAGAAAACAATCCATTCACTGATGTGGGAAATGGTATCTTAATAGAACAGATTTTCAAAACTGTGGTTTTTTGCATTTTTGTTTTTGTTGTATGCAAATCATTGCGGTATAACACATGTTTGGACATTCATTTTCAAAAGTTTTCATCCCCTTGCTTCCTTGGAATCATTGCCAAATGTACTCAAAGCAATTTCTCGACAGGAACTAAAGCACTTTAAATCTGTAAAAAGTGGCAAATTCAATTTCACTTTGCACACCATCTCTTTTGCAATTTTATCAAAATACAGCTATTATGAGCATGTTATGAGGCTACTAACAAAGAAGTGCAGGGTTATGCTGTGCAAACAATCATGCAGATTGTGTTCTGTTCCGTTTCCTAGGAACAACAGTGAATTCAGTAAAAATATGTCCCATGGTTACTTCTGGTTCACCTTTACATGGACTTTGAAATTCTCTTGTTCTGAACATTAGGTTCCAGAAGAATATAATGAAAATAAAAGCACATGTCTACCTGTGCTTTGAGACAGCAACAAGCATTAAAACAATTTATTAAAATAGACAAATTTTACTATAATATTTGGAGAAGAGGCAAGTGCATCTTGTAGGAGACCCCACCAGCCAACCAATCTTTCCTTATTTTCACTTCCTGCCCAAGTTTACACTTGCAGGTCACTAGAGGACTTAGCAAGTAGACAGTCACCTTTGAGAACAAAAAGCTGCACGTACATCTGAACCGGGCAGCAATGGAAGACAACGGATTGATTTCCACAGTCTCTGGATAGCTATCTATCTATCCTCTAAAAGCCTAACTATTATCACTCAAATCTACATCCAAAGTATGCTGTTATTATGCAAGTCTGCAGTTGAGCTGCTCTATCAGTTACTGTCTCCATGCTCTGCAGACACAAACTAGCTCCCAGTGTCCAAACCCCGCTCTCCTTCCATCCCAGCTGTTTATCAGCACAATCTCTGTCACCACAGGCAACACCCGCATGTCCTAACAGTGATGTAAGTGCCAGACCATAAACCCAAGTGAGAAGTGCACCAAGCTTCATCTTGCACTTTCTCCACGCACACAGTGGCAGAGGTAACCCAGCTGTCAAGCTTCAGTCCTTAAGCAAAAATGAGACGTAGCACTGGGCTGTCTGAGCAGATCACACTCTTTCTAAAGGAGGGCCACCAGACTGGAGCTGGCCCACAGACTCCTTTGGAAAATTAAGCCAGTCACTAACCCTTTTAATAGTCTTGAACTAACAATCAAAACCCATCAGCTGTATTTCCCATTTTGATACCGGAAATCAATTCAGCCAGCACTTTAAGTTTTGTGAAGATTATATACCATTCCTAGATCGTTTTCACAGAGATAGCAAAAATACAGAATATATTAACACTGACCTTGTTTCTTTTAACCCTTCTTTCTGAATGACTTCCAGTATTTGTTTTGCAGTCATTGGTGAGTTGGGGTACTTTTCCAATGCCTAGAAAGAAATAATAAATGTGTAAGCGACAAGACACAGCTGTCCTGTGAATCTGAAAGGTTATGTGTTCATGCAGTTTTTATGCAGTCATTTGTGAAAGGGAACGATAGTGTTGAGACTGGAGTCCTCTGTCTGTTGGAAGGCCAGGTACAACCCAGGAAACTGCAGCAAGAAAAAGATTCACTTGCTGCTTTTGTACATTGTCTGCTACATGTGCCTGGTAAAACTCTTACCAGGTTACAAATAAAAGAGTTGGAATACGCAATTTGTTTTATGACACAGCAACAGATTTTCTTTCAGGCATGAGGGGAAAAACATAAAACACAAAGGGGAAAAAAAAAAAAAAAAAAACCCACTAGCACTTTCTTTGATTTTTATTACTTTAGAATTCTTTGAGGTCATTTGACTATTCTACACTTAGCTTTGTCACGACCTCAGAAAAAAATTGGCTAAAACCTTCCATTTGTAGACCAGGAGCTACTGTAAGAATTGACACAGTGGGGTTTAAATTTTAAAATGCTTTTTTATTCTAAAAACAATGAAAAATGAAGCAGTCAGAACAATCACAGCACACAAGATGCTACATGACAGAGTGCAGTACATTTTTCCAGTTCAGCTCAGTTTTCCACTCCTTTGCCTTTTCCAAGTGAGCCCAAAGTAACTCAGTCCTCTTTACAAACAGAACCACCTTGTAAGGATTTTTCTGATTTTCCACTTCCTTTTTGTCCCCATCAGTTTTATGCTGTTAAACAAACAGCTACTCTTTTGCTCATGTAAAATGCCAGACTGATAGCCCTGGAAAATGAAATCCTTCAATCTCCAGTAAAAGGTGTGGCACATGCCACAGCAATCAAGCTTCTCAGAGCATCTTGCCAACATATCTCAGCCAGAACTCACATTTCTACCCTCTGTAAATATGAAATCAGTTTGGTATGATTCAAATGATCCTGAGTTTCTCCCTAGTAGTTACCAAACAATAGCAATTGTGAAAGTAGCTACTATTATGTGGTTACCTGCCCACTAGGAACTAGAGACACCACCACATCATATCACACAAGTCAAACTGTGAAGCGTGCTGGCCAGGGCTGTAATTCAGCAGCTCACCTAAAGCCAAATACAGCTTACTCACTACAGCTTGACCAGCTCAGCCCTTTTCTGCCATTTTACTGTTCTGATTCCCTGCCTGTTCTCTTTCACAGCCAAAATGCAGCTTACCAAATCCTTCAATTCTTTGTTAGAGATGAGTTTTGTATCCTTTATCTTTCAGTTCCACAAAGGAAAACGTATAGGTGAAAGTTGCACTAGAAAGGTCTGGGAGCTGAACTGAGCTTATCTCATGTACATCAATAGGCAAGATTCAAAAGGGACCCATCAGGAAAGGAAAACCGAAAGGCGATTTGAAAGGAGAAAGAAGAGAAGGTTGGATAGAGTAAAAGTACAGCAATGAGTAAGGACAGAAGAAACTGCACAGGGCTGGGAAAAGGGCCATTGCACACAAGGGAAGAGAAACGATATGATGTATTAGTGACAGAACAACAATGACACATTGGAAAAATGACAATGTGTATAATGATTAAGACTAGGATGAGAAAAGATTAATGGTGTGAAGAGACAAAAATGGAAACTTTAACCTTCAGAAAGAAGACAAAGAAAAAGTACAAGGTAATATGCCAACACACCAAAATAAAGGGAAAAGAGAACTAAACTGGGAACATTCCAGAGGGCAAACTGGAAAGGACAGGAGAGGATACTACACTGTACTGGACACGGCTATGAAGGAAACTGTGTGCACTTGAAAGTGGGGTTACTCACTGTGGAGGATTCCCTGTTTCTCTTCCTGAGTACAGGCCCCTCAGCACACCTGGGCAGCTCCTCCCTGCAATTGAGAAAATTTGGGTAGCCCTGTCCCCTTCTCTACGACATCACATCCTATGCTATAAAGTCAGTAAAAGTGCCAAGTATTACCACGAGAGCTCAACAATAATGAGAAAGAAACAATAAAGCTGTGCAAACATCAGAAGTCACCCTGTCCTGGACAACAGGAGAAGGGAGAGCAGTTTGTGCTGAGGAAGCTGCACTGAACTGGTTGTGGAAACAATGGCCAGACATATGGATACGGAAGATCATCTTCACCAAACAACAATGAAACCAACAAGTAGGATGCACAACACCACTACAGAAAGTTTAATGAAACCCACAGGGCAGATTTCAAATACCACAGTATGAAGTGAACACATTCAGGGTATAATGACAAATTGAAATGGAGACTGTGTTAGACAGGCTGAAAGTGCTGGAGTAAACAATTGCCCATTGTGTGGATTTGCTTTACGCTGGACATGTAGCATGGGCTGCAGTTCATACACCCCATGATTTAGTTCCGTTCATCTAACCCTTTAAACTCTGTTATTTAAAGAACTGTTCATACCCTAACTGAAAAGCATTAATTCTCTGATTCAAACACTGCTTAAGTTGAAAATCCTGTTATTATGTACATGATTAAGTTTTCTTTATCATAACAAAGATTGATTAGCAGATAACCTTAGTAAGGATGGGTTTTTTCTGCCCCTCCCACCATGGTGTCCATCCTCATCGTTGTTCCTCCCCTCCCCCCAGTTTTAGCCTAATCATTTATCACAGTAAGAAAATAAAAATAATTACTTGTAAAAACCTTTCAATGATAATATAATTTTCTTCCCTGTGTTATGGAAAATGGCATCAGAGTATTATTTAAGATTCTGTGAGCTAATGAATACAGTGAACTCATAATTACACTAGTATCTCTTGCCTCTGTATCTCACCACTAGCACTGCTAAATGCCTGCAATTCCTTTTGCATTTCTAAGACTTTTTAAAATAATATTAGAAATTCAAACTGAATAACTAACTGTGCCTTAAGGCAAACAGCATACTAAAATGCAGAAGGCATAGTTAAGTCATAGACTGCTTGGTCAGACACAGTAATGCACATCAGCGGAGGAAGCCCTAATTTGTTTTAAATATCTTTCTTCTTCCTCCCACTCCATCCACCAACACTTGTATCATATATGGGCAGTGACTAATAATGCTGAAATTAAAGCACGCCAAAGTACTGTCATGAAGAAAATGACTGTTTCAATATATTTTGTTAAGAAGGACAATGGCAAAAGATTGGTTTGCACTGACTGCAACCCCTATCGCAGAGGATCAAATATGCTCTATTTATTCCTGCCATTCAACCATAGCCTTAAAAAGGGACAGCCGCTAAATAACTGGGACAAATAATGTGATACCCATCAGGACAATCGGAAAGAGAACAGAAGTAGTCTCTGCACAGAGCACATTCTTGGTGTTCATTCAAACCCTGGTGAACGGCTCAAAGAGAAGAAAGCCCAGATGCTACCAAGCACAGTGGAAATCAAACCTTGCAACAAACGGCAGCAGCCTGACAAATTGTTGTTATTTGTGTCACCTACAGGTATCAACTCACAGCTTCAGAGATATTAAATAATCACGCAGATGCCACAAACACGTGTATTCCCAGTTTCATTGGAAAAGTCATGTCAGTTATATGGGACAAGAAGAAATACAGATTCCTTTCCTCACCAGGACATCTATCATCATCTGTGTGTTGACAACTACTCGAATAAAATCAGTTGCCACACCAGGGAAAAACACTTTCCAGTGAACTGTTAGCAAGAAGACTCTAGTGCAGAGTCAAGACTCTCAACTTTGCATAAGACAGAAATCCTGAATGCTGAGCTTGCCTACAAAATCAGAAGAGAACTTCTATGTAATTGACGGAATTATTTGATTTATATACACAGATGCTTCTGACTACCTGAATCAGATCTGCTCAATCATTTGCATTTCAGATGCTGAAGGAAACACAATAGAGGGACAGAGTGAAGAAAGACAAACCAGAGAGTTGGCCCTCTTGCCACCCATAAACATTCCTGCAGAAAGTGGGAAGCTTTGCCTGCAGCTATCAGTTATCACACTGACAGAAAATAATAATTCTAAATGAGAACCAAGTGTGTTCTGATACTGCATTGTGGCCCAAAAGCAGTGGGCAGATCAGCCTAGTGGGCTTGATGCTCCTGATTGTGTGACCAGACAGTCTGAAACCAGCGAGACCTTCTTCCATTTCTGGATGCTGCTGGCAGGGATCTGAAGGTCAAGTAGCTGCCAAAAACCAGGACCATTTTATCATGATAGGCTGAGCCACTAGTCACAAACTGAAGCAATTCTCCTTAGAACATTATTTTAAAAAACTGAGGAGGAGGAGAAAGAGGAACAGTACAGTTATTCCCAGTGCTCCTACTCATCAGCTAAAATACAAGTCAGGCTGAACTACACAATAGACAATCTTTACTGCCCAAAGACAGCAGGGTGAATAAAAGAACAAAAAAACCAACCAAACAAACAAGCAAACAAAACCACCAAATAAAACACCCCAAAAACTTTCTTCCTCCTAAGGAGAAAATATAAATTATTTTCTAGCCACCCATTAATAAATTAATGAATTGAAAGATGGAGTTTGAAACAGGGTACAAGAAATAACTGTATCCTGGAAAAAATCCAGCATTGTCTTCTACAGCTGCTTATGTGAGGTTAACAGGAGGACTGACTTCTATTGTGGGAAATGCCCCACTCAAATCTTTTGTGTTCATTTTTGATTAACAGCTTTAGTCATTGGGGAATTATCAGCAGCTTGGTAAAAGTTCAAAGCCCTTTGTGTGAAGAAAGATGGGTAAATGGTTCAGAGAGGAGGGGAGGGTACAGAGTGGGGGAAGAAAGCAACTGCATAGAGATGGACGAAGAGGCAAAAACTGCAAAGGAAGGGTACACGGTATATGAAAAAGAAGGATGATAACAAGGGTAGACGAACCACGACCTATTTTAACACAAGTTCTCAAACAGGTATTCACAGAACTCTTGCTGATAGTAATCAAGAGAAAGGTAAAGAATAGTTTCCAGGTACTAAAATATTAAAAGAATTTGAAACAGGAGTAATAATTCTCCTGGTAGGACTTTTGTCTTTGAGCCGTTGTAATTACAGTAAGGAAATTATACGATCTAAGTAGAAGAAGGTGCATTTCATGAGACAAGTGCTCTCAGTATGCTCCATACTATGAATTTGTCTTTGTAATCCAATGACACTACAGATAAGCAAGAAAAGAAACATCAAGCAAGGAAAGGAACAAAGATGTCACATGAATAACAAAACAACACACAAAAAATACTATAACATGATGAAATATATTAAGTTTTAACATAAGTTTTGTGCATACTTGTTAGTCCACACTTTTTTTAGGTTCAGAGGTAATGCTACTGACCAATAGAGCTCAAATGGTTTAAAGTACACTCGAAGTAATTTTCCCCAGCTCTCTTTCCATGAAAAGCACCTTTCTGTTCCTTTAGCGTGAACTATAGGGAACAACTGGGTAAGTGTTTCCTGCAAGAGAATTTCTACTATAGAATTTGTTTGCAAGTTGGTCTGAAATCATCTGGCTTTGCTAACCTGCCAGATAATACATAAGGCATTATCATCATCTCCTAAAACACTGAATGAAAGAAAAGGGCAAGAAGGAAGCTGAATAGTTTCTTTGTTCATGCCATTGCTTTAACCGGATCATTTGAGGCTTGTTCTAAGATGTCTGAAACTTTTATTGTTCTTTCCAAAATTTTTTTATAATGTCATATTTCAAGTGGATATAAAGGCAGCTTTGGAAATTCCAGATAAACCGTACACTTGACATTTTGAATTCAAAAGAAATTGGATTACAGTTCAGTTAAAATTAACATACAATTGGGCTATTCCATTAAAAGGCACAAGCTTTAACAGCAGTGACATCGTGCCATTGCTAGTGGTCTCATATATCACAATGCAGGGTAAAGTTTTTAGCTCTGAACAACTGACTTATAATAACTTATTGATCTAGTCTAACATACTGAAAAAATGGAAACCTTATATTTCTCTCTTTACTAATGCAATCAGCCTGTTCAAGCAACCAGTAATGTTCACTTAAAAGCTCTGTCAGAACAGATCCATAAACACCTCTGTGACTGTAACAGGATAAACCTAGTGAGCACACAGAATCCTATCATATTTCTAAGATCAGGATCAAAGATACCGCAGTGAGCATGGTGTAAAACTTGCTACCCCAATGGGTTCCACTGTTAGCAGCAGGATTACTAACAATGATTTCAGTTCAAGCAATGAAGCATCCAGATTCCCAGAATGACTGCTCAGTTCCAACAGTGAAGTCCAGACTTCTGCTTAGCCATACAAGCCATACCTCTCCTTGTTTTCTACTGAAATACTCCACTGCCTCTCACTCTGCCCAGCCTTTCCCTACTCTCAAAGTGACACTCTCATCTTCTGAAATGTTGCAATACCCCTAACTCCCAGCTTTCCACATGCCTACCAAAGTATCTTTCATCCCTAGTCCTTACCACAGCACAGGCCTACAGGATATTCCTACATCCTCTACCCCCTCAAACATGAGCACATTCATACAGATGCAGCTCATGCCATGGGTGCCCCAAAACCTGCACACAGGCACACAAGTGCTGCCCAGGTAGTCAGCACTGGTACCTTGCTGGCAGCACGCTGTAGCTCTTAGGTGCTGACAGGACAAATTGTGATGTAAACCTCCTCTGATTTGTGGATCATATTCTCTTGCCTACTTAGTTCTGAGTAGAAGTTTCACCAGCGCTGACCAAGCTGAAAAACTTGGGTCAAAGCTTTTAAAACTACAAATCATTATTTCAGAGAAGGGACAAGGAGCAAAAAAAAAAAAAGCTCTGACATCCAAAAACATTACTGAAATCTGTACTCAATCAGTGATCACACAGGCCATTTTCCTGAAATGCCTCTAATTGCAGTAGGGATAAAAATTCCCCTTTGGCACCTACTTGGTACAAAATGAAGAGAGACCTTGCTCAGGTGACTGGAAGGAATGGAGTTGAATGGATACCAGTGCCCTGTCAGCTGCCTTTACATTACAGATAACAGAGGAAAGAAATACCATCAGTGTGAATACATTCATCACTACTAAGGGAACAAAACACCCCTTAAAAACTAAGAAACACCAAACCCTAAACATACTTTTTCCATATATGCTGTTTTCTCTATTGGAAGATGATACAGATTTTTTTCTGAGGCACTGAAAGGTTTGCTGTATAACTTATGCTTCAGCATAGTAGGATAAATTAAAAAAAATAATTACAAGGAGCAAAACTTTACAGAAAAATCAACAGAGAGAATGAATATATGTTTGTTTCAGAAGCTTTCATCGCTTATTTTCCTCAGGCAAGCGTAATGTGTAAGGGTTACTTTTAATGTGAGAAATAAAATTCCTACTGGCTACTCTCCGAATGCACCAAATTTAACAGGAGGTGACAGTTGTGCTGATTTTCTTGCCATTGCTTTACTATCAGAGCTTATCTTGTTAGACAGTGTCCTAAAGATACAGACCTAAGGTTTCTAGAAGGCAAAAGAGAAAACAAGAAAAAAGAAAACAGAAGAGAAAATAGAAAACAAAATATTTTAAACTATGCACTCTACATAAATATTCTTACATATTAGTTTTAACCATTTTAAGCATTTCACCCCAGTAAAATTGACCCACTAAAAAGAGAAGTTTAACACTGCAACTGACATTGCTTCCACTGATGCACCATGAATATATTTATGTTTATAGAATATGTTTAATGACAGCAAACATAAAACCAATAAAAATTATACTTCCATTTTAATTGTGTGGGATAGATGGCAAGAAACTAGCTCATTAAATTTACAGCACATTTTGATGTTTTGGTGAACAACCAGGATAAGTCACACTGATCCTCTTAACCTCAGAAGGGAAGTCCATAAACTTCACAACTCATTTGTCTGGACTGTTCCTCATTCACAGGATGATACACCCTTCAAAACAATAAGCAAATGGAGATGCAGAACATAACTAAGAATCTTTCTTAATAATTGTATCCCAGAAAGAAAGACCATAATGTGTCTAATGCATGGAAAACACAGAATTAAATTCCTGAGAGGTGTACAGTAAGTGATAAAGCTGGAAAAAATAGAAGTCCCTTGCAATCACAGACACAACAGAAAGCCACTTTCAGTTCTTTAAGTTCCCTGAGTCCACCTGTTCAAGTACTGAAAGAAAATAGAAAACCAAAATTTCCACAAAATGAAAATCGAAAACCAAAATTTCCACAAAACTAAAAATTTTGATCCAAAACCAATGGCTTGGTTTTGGAGTTTGTTTCGGGGGAGGGAGAAGTGTTCTTTATTTTAAATAGAAGAGGTATTGTTTCTTGTCAGAACAGACAATAGAAAAGAGCAGAGTTAAGAGTCCTTGCATGTTATGCATCTTTTTTTCCTTCCAAAGCCTGCACAATTATTTCACATCAGGTTTTATTAGTCTGAATCATGACATCATTATGTACAGAGTACAGTTCACTAGCACAATCCAGATCTACTGCCTAAATTGCTCTGAGAATAGATATGATAAGTCATGTTTTTGAACTAAAGAAATACAGCCTTCTCAAAGAATGTGTAAAGAGAGAATTCTTTTGTTAGCTGTCAGTGAGATTTTGCTATCTCTGTTAAATATATAATGGTTAGTGTCATAACGAAGATCAGCCATCGTGCTATGGCATTTATCTTCACGAGTGAAGAGAGGAAGGGCTACTGTGATTTATTCCGTCTCTCCTCATGAGACGATTAATGTCATAAGAGATTAGTCTTCAGTACTGACTTGTACACAGAATATAATACAGGGCTGGAGTGGGATGTTAAACAGTTTTAATTGCCACAAGTTTGGAAGCCCACATTACTTACATATGGCACAGTTGACAATTAGTCATCTAAGATTTTCAAAAATAGGAGAATATTTTGCAGCTCACTAACTCGTATCCATTTTGTGTCATTTATTTGTTCAGTCCTTCTTAGCAGTCTTTCCACACAGTCCCTTCCCCCATCTCATCACCTAAGTCCACCCACACTTGTCCTCTTAAACACATCATTTATTGTAAAACTGAAGTCCATACTGGTGGTTTATATCAATTTTTGGTAGCATCTGTTTAAAGGTTTAAAAAATACCCTATTTAACAACTATTACTAAGAAACATTTGTCACAACACAGGCAGATTAGAAAGAGTACATAATGGCTCTGTATCTAAGTTTGTATAAGCTGTACGAACAGCTTTCCTCAAGATTTGAGAAAAGTTACATGTTCACCTCTACCCAGGGACCTTGTAAAATAATCTGACCATTCTAAACTGAAGGGAATAATTTTTCAAAAGCTTATCACTTTGGAGAAATGCACACAGAATGTTTTGTTTACATGCTGCCCGCTTCTTATGGAAGCAAATACTTCAAATAATACTGTAGTAAAATAAAAAAAAAACCAAAAAAAACCCAACAAACCAAACCAAAAAACCACCAGCATGATAAGCAAAGGTTCTGTTAAAAATGGAAGAATTATTCTTTCCCCAAAACTGAACATGAATATTCTGCATTTTCTTAAATCTCCTTTTCTGAATACTGCTAAATCAAAAAATCCCTTGATATAAAAGGCTTTTTTGTTAAAAAGACAGCAATTCCTTAGCATTGGTGTACATCAAACAGAACACATTATTAAAAAGCTCTCATGATAAAGTGTTATCTTTATCTAGGCTTCTCAAATATTGACTTAAACATTTTTATCAGGCTGTTAATCACATCCACATTCAACGTGAACAGCAACTGAGACCAGTCCTGACAGCCAGGTAACAGGGCAACATTATGGCAGGGAAAAAGTATTCTGAAAGCTAAGGACATTTCTTATTGATGGTAAGTGGATAGGAGAGAAAAATCAATGGGTCCTCATCGGTACAACTGTCTACCAGCTGGATGCTGATTTTCCTTAGAGAATAAAACCAATAGGAGCAATCACTTGGCACAGGTGAACAAATTCAATAGGACCTCCAGTATATAAAAAAGAAAAGTGAACAGTGAATTCAAGGCTGGAGTTCATGAAGAGACAAAATGCTGATTGTTACACCAACAGTTTGCAATCAGATCTTGAAACAAAATACAGAACATGTCTTCCCCCATGGGGGTACAACCTGAAACTGTTCAGGATAATCTGCAATTGTTGTGAAGATTCCAAACTCCTGAGTGCCTAAAGGAATTATTTCAAGCTGCAAGGCTGTCTGACCCCTCAAAGTCAAGCTGGACTGGACTGAGCAGGTTACAGTGTGAAAGGGCCATCAGCTACACACATCATGCAACTACTAAATGCCAGAATCACAGCAAAGTAATTGGTCAACAGAGAGGAATCACAGAGGATTTTATAAGGGAATATAAATGGAGAGACTTCTCATAAAACTAGGCTTCCTGTTCAAGACAAGCTTCTTTTTTCAAGGGTCCCTCATATCATAGCATATTTCTTACCCTAAGACCCCTCACTATACACTGAAGAGATGGAACTGTTACCTGTCAGGATGGTAACTGTAACCCAAGAAAAGCAAGCAAAGAGAGAGTAAAACATGGCTGTTCTACAGTATATTCTGTCATGCATTCTTTGCTTTTTCTATGAGAAACAACATAGGTACACATAAAGATCTGAGTTTTCCCGAAGTCACATCTCCTCAGCAAATGCAGCACTAAAAATTGTCAGCTCCTAGGAAATGCTACTGGCAAATAAATTCAATGTCTATGGGGTTTAGGGACATAATTTTATATTTAATGTTTTAGAAGCTGATAATAATACATTTTAGCTGTATGGAAAAATAATCTATTTTAGCTGTAGGGAAAAATTACAGTGTCTCAACTTGGGCTTCTGGTGTAACTACTGACCTCATACTGTACCATTGAAACAATGTGAATGACAGAATCACTGATGTTGGAAAAGACCTCCAAGATCATCGAGTACAATCTTTGACCAAACACCACATTGTCAACCAGACCACAGCACTAAGTGCCACGTCCAGGCATTTTTTGAATACTTCCAGGATGGTGACTCCACCACCTTCCTGGGCAGTCTGTTCCAATGCTTAATTTCAGTGAAAAATGTCTTTCTGTTGTCCAACCTGAACCTCCCCTGGTGCAGTATGAGGCCATTTCCTCTTGTTCTGTCACTGGTTTCCTGGGAGACTGTCCCCCACCTGGCTACACTCTCCTTTCAGGTGGTTGTAGAGAATTATAAGGTCTCCCCTCAGCCTCCTTTTCTCCAGGAGAAACACCCCCAGCTCCCTCAACCACTCCTCATAAGACCTGTGCTCCAGACCCTTCCCCAGCTCCATTGCCCTTCTCTGGACATGTCCCAGCCCCTCAATGTCTTTCTTGTAGTGAGGGGCCCAGAACTGAACACAGGATTTGAGGTGAGGCCTCACCAGGGCCGAGTACAGGGGGACAATCACTGCCCTGATCCTGCTGGCCACACTATTTCTGATACAGGCCAGGATGCCATTGGCCTTGGCCACCTGGGCACACGCTGGGCCATGTTCAGCCACTGTCAACCAACACCCCCAGGTCCTTTCCATTGGGTCACTTTCCAGCCACTCTTCCCCCAGCCTGTGGCACTGCCTGGGGTTGCTGTGACCCAAGCGCAGGACCCAGCACTTGGCCTTGTTGATCCTCATTTCACTGGCCTTAGCCCATTGCTGCAGCCTGTCCAGATCCCTCTGCAGAGCCTTCCTGCCCTCCAGCACATCAACACTTCCACACAACTTGCTGTTATCCGCAAACTCACTCAGGGTGGACTCAATCCCCTCATCCAAATCATCGATAAAGATAGTAAACTGGATGGCTCCAATACTGGTCCCAGAACTGAGCCCTGGGGAACACCACTGGTGACCAGTCACCATTTGAATTTAACACCATTCATCACTGCTCTCTGGGCTCACCCATCCAGCCAGTTTTTAACTTAGCAAAGAGCACACCCATCGAAGCCATGAGCAGACAGTTTCTACACAAGAATGCTGTGGGAGCCAGTAATGAAGGCTTCACTGAAATCCAGGTAGACAACACCCACAATCTTTCCCTCATCCACTAGATTGGTCACCTGGTCATAAAAAGAGATCAGCTGGGTCAAGCAGGACCCGACTTTCCTAAACCCGTTCTGTCTGGGCCTGATCCCCTGGCTGTCCTGTTTGTGCTACGAGATGACACCTTCCCAGACACTGAGGTCAGGCTGACAGGCCTGCAGTTCCCCAGTTCCTCCTTCCAACCCTTCCTGCAGGTGGGCATCCCACTGGCCAATCTCCAGGTCTCTGGGTCCCCCCTGGTTACCCAGGACTGGTGATAAATGGTGGAGTGGCCTGGCTCTTCCACCAGCTCCCTCAGTACCCCAGTGTGGATCCCATCCGGCCCCACAGACTTGTGAGTGTCCGGGGCACAGCGGGGCACTGACTGCTCCCTCCTGGATTACAGGGGATCATTGTGCTCCCTTTCCCTGTCTGCCAGCTCAGCAGGCCGCCTGCCTTGAGGATATCGGGTCTTTCTGTCGAACACTGAGGCAAAGAAGGCATCGAGTACCTCAGCCTTTTCCTCATCTTTGGTTACAATGTTCCCCTCCACATCCAGTAAAGGATGGAGATTTTCCTTGGCCCTCTTCTTGTTGTTAATGTATTTATAAAAACACTTTGTGCTATCTTTCACAGAGGTGGCCACATTGAGTTGTAGCTAAGCTTTCACCAATCTAATTTTCTCTCTACAAGACCTGATGACATCCTCATACTGTTCTTGAGTTGTCTGCTCCTATTTCCCAAGGTCACAAACTCTTCTTTTTCTCCCCAAGTTCCAGTGAAAGCTCCCTCTTCAGCCAGGCTAGCCTTCCTCCCTGATGGCTTATCTTTTAGCACATAGGGACAGCCTGCTCCTGTGCCTTTAAGATTTCCTTCTTAAAAGTATGTCCAGCCTTCCTGGACCCCTTTGTTTTTAAGAGTTGTTTCCTAAGAGGATCTCTGAAGCACTGTCCTGAACAGGCTGAAGTCTGCCCTCCAGAAGTCCAAGGTAGTTTTGGTGAACCCCTTCCTTACTTCACTGAGAACTGAAGACTCCATCATATCATGGTCGCTGTGCCCAAGATGGCCTCGGACCTAGAGTCTCCAGTGGGATATTCTAGGGGAATCTCTCCAATTGGAGAATCTAGACTTTTTTTTTTATTGTTGTTGCTCTAGTAATAATATGGGCAAGATAATTTGAAACCAATTATGAAAATTCTAATAGGAGATCTTACTACTAAATGAATGAGAAAATATTTCAGACAAACTGGTTTTTTTCAATTATTTCAAAGGCATTACTTACAATTTCTACAACACTCCTTTAGCCAAGACAGACCATAGTACAACTTGTTCTAAAAATAAACTGAATGTAACATCATGTAAACATAGTATTTTATTTCCAAGGCAAAGGCTCTGTATTTTATAGAGGAGAGAAGACAGACTATTTTTTTTTAATCTTGTTTCATTGAAATCCTTATACTCTTAAAGTCTGAGAAAAATTCAGATTTTAAAGATGAAGGTTTGGGGACTTTAGCTGATGATATAATTAAGTGAAATGGTAGCAAAATTAATAAATAAACAAATAATATGTGATTTTATCACTGAATTGAGAAAGTGGGGCTTTTTCCTCATCTTTTCATTGTCAGTCAGATTCATTTTTTTACTCCCTTCAGCATCTTTGCTATTTTACTTCTCATTGGTACAAGAACTTCTCCATTTTTTCCACTGCTCCCCAATGCAGTATTGCCATTTGTCTCTCTAGGATTACATCAGTATCACCAAGGCACACACTCTTTTCACCACATGACATGCCAACAGATATAAACCCAGTTTCATTCTCTCCTACTAATCCCAGAAAATGTATGCAAGTACTAAAAGTAATAAGCTTCATAACTATTATTATGTATGTATGGAGCATTTCAAACCTCTTTTTTTTTCAGAACATTAATTTTCAGAATACTTTCCCCAGATCTCCTCCCTCTTCCTTCACATGCATATCTTTCTATGAAATTAACTTCAACATTTAACGACACTTGAACTAACACAGGAAGCTTCTTGCCATAACAGCTCCAACAATGCTGATAACAGCGAACAGGTGCAGTGTTTTTAGAATTTTCTTAAACCTTTTATTCTCTTTGCAGGTCATTCAGAAGCATTTCTCAGTCACGACGCATACATACCAGCCTCACTTATCCAAGCTGCCACTTTCGTGGATCTGGCTCAAAATGAAGACAGGAGCATTATTTCACTCTATTTAACATTACTTTAAATAGCTTGAAATATTTTCCTACAGCTTAGACACAAATATAATGAATTAGCACAAGAAAATCACAGTATGAAACTGAGTTTGTCCTCACCAAGGACAGTTAAAATGGACTAATACCAACAGACATATTATTTTCATGTTTGGGTTTTTTTGGGTTATTTTTTATTTAATGGAAATGTTACAGATTCTGAGAATTACAGAACCATAGAATGGTTTGGGTTGGCAGGGACTTTAGAGATCATCTAGTTTCAATGCCCCTGCCTTGGGCAGGGACACCTTTCACTAGACTACATTGTTCAAAGCCCCATCCAACCTGGCACTGAACACTTCCAGGGACTGGGCATTCACAACTCCTCAGGGCAACCTGTTCTTGTAGGATGACAAAGTTTTGATAATGTGTCAAACAGTCTATTTCCAAGCAAAGTAGCTAACCCTATGAATTGCTGGAGACAGAAATGTCCTATTTTGCAAAATAACAATTATTTAATTAAATATTAATCTACCAAAAAAAACCAAAAAACAACAGGTCCCTGGAGAGAAAAATTATATTTTTGTTATTATTTTATTTATTTTTACTAAGGTATCTTAGATTGTTTTTTGGTTGGTTGGTTTTTCTAAACAGATTAAAAGTCAGTAAGACAATGCTTTTCTGATCTAACTTTCAAAATCCATTCAAAACATTTTTGATCAACTGTTTTGACTCTATTACTCCAAATTTTTTATAGTTCTCCATCATCTATTGAATTTTTCACTGTGTAGTTCACAGACCAGCTGAAAGACTACCTTTCTGGAGTCCATGAAACACAAGAGCTAAAATTGCTGCTCAGACACTGACTTTACTCTCAAACCCTTTCACTCTGCTCACTCCCATTACTGTTACTCTCTTGCATTGTATCCTGCATCCTTCAGTCAGTCATGCATCTGTTTGTTCACAATTCTCCCATATTTATACTCCCTTTCACTGGAAAACTCCCCAGACAGCCATATGAGAGTTCTGAAGCCTCCTCCTCAAGTGCCGATGCTGCTGGGACTGGAGGCTAAATTAACAACCCACAATGGTTGCAGTGAACATCAAACATTTACTGTGAAGGGCTGATGGACAGCACAGGTACTGAGAAGCTCCCGGGGAGGTACTTAGTAAATGCAACAATCATCACTGATACATGTATCAAAAGCATGCAGTAACTTGTACAGACAGACTGATAAAAATTTCCAAGTTTGAACTGTGAAGCCACAGCCCTCTACTTTTAAAGAGCTTCTACAAATCCAAACCAGAGCATGTTTTAACATCACAACCACTTAGTGGGGCTCACTGTCATTGGAACACTGTTATTACAAAGAGCAGGAAAGATCCTTCCTCATAAGACAAATGCAGCGTTCAAGATGGCTCAAAGCAGTAATTCCATTTTCTTTCAGTGTTTGCTCCTTGGGAGTCAATCCCATGCTCTAAAAACCACACATTTCACTAACAGACTTTTTCTAAAGACAAGAGACATCGGCCCAAGACAAAGCCATAGGGTTGGTTATCCCTGACATTCCACTCGGATGGGTAGTTCTCATTCCAAAAGCGACAGGGGAAGTTGGCACTGAGTCAGCTGATCCCTGAACACTGACTGGAGGAACAGGATTTTAGCATGAAGAATCTGACTGCAAGATGAAGCAATCACAAAACTGGACCAACCCAAGAGCTGGGAGCAGCATCCATTTCTTGCTATTGATAATTGTCTACGCAAAGGACGCTGAGGCTCATTATGGGTAGATCAAATGTCCCAGGCGTGTAGCCTTGTTTCTGTGATTCTCCCACTCAGTTTCACAGGCCTGTAACCCAATACTTGAAAATCTACACATATTTTTATATATTTATATGTTTATATATATATATATGAAAGATTAGGACTGCAAGTCAGGAATTCAAGGGACTGCATTAAAACATTTAATCCTTATTCTTCCCTCCCACCAAATATTTCCTACTAGGATATCTAGCAAAAAGCACTTTAGCTGTTGCCCAGGAGGGCACCTTCAGGAAGGTACTATGGAGCTGTGGGTCATCCTGAAACCAGTAACAAAAGGTATTAACATCTCTTTAATAGTACATTATTTGAAGATTTCTTCTACAGTGAATTCTGAGCTTATTCCACACCTAGATGATGAGCCTCACTACATTATTCTACTTTCTGATTTTTAAAACAGAAGATGTGTGCTTGCAAAATGTCTCAAAAATCTGCATTATGAATGAAACAAATTATGGAATAGATTAGAATGCATTAAGCACTACTGCTCTATGTACAAACCTGCTGCAGCATTGCCGCATCAAACTGTCGGAAAAAATCAAGAGACTAATCCCAAAATGCCTCAAAAAAACAGAGAATATGAATGAGAACCATTAACTGAATACAGAATTCTCAATCTGTACAAGAAAATTGATGCTTTCTGTCTAGTCACTGTCAGAAAAAACACATAATGCATCTGGATTCTAAATTCTGAGTTGCCCGTTAGACAATTTTTCGTAGTAATTTTATTTTCTTCAGTTCTCTCTTTTTTTTTTAAGCAGAATGTAAATTTTCACTAAAAGAGCAAATTCTGGCAAAGGCCAGATGAGTCATAGCTCCTATCAGTAATAAAAGTTACTAATTTTATTGATTTCACAAAACTAAAACTACCTTGCATTGTATGACTTCTTTTCAAGTCTAAACAGACAAGGTGACCTTGAGGCCCTTCCTTTCCAACTCCACCTTCTATGATTATCAAAGTAATGCTCTAATTAGGATGTTTTTCTCGATCTAAACACCAAGTTCCAAAGAGGTTCTCATTGGTCTTACCTGTCTAGAATTTCTAAATTACAAAAATGCCAAATGAGATTAAAGACGCTAGTACGATCAGAGAATGTCATGATTTTGAGATAGCTGCCAGAATCTTGGTCCAGAAGAATGACAGCAGGCTATGGACAATAACAATCTATTTTTTCCCCATTACCCTTGCTAGGTAATATTGGCAGGCAGGCATAGTGACATGGAATGTCACATGCTTCTCTGATACAGCAATGCCAGCAGGTGATGGATAACTGGGAATTTTGAGGCATAAAAAGAATTAACACTCATCTAAAAATAGGTATCAATAGACATTCAGTTTAAATTTATGGGACAGAAAAAGAAATAATCCAACCAGATGGTATCATTTAATGAAAAATGAAGTTAAGTACTTTGGCAATACAACCAAAGTGGTAAAGTCTCATCTTATATAAAAACAAAGTTCAAGTCACAAAAGCAGGAACAAATCATATGGGACATGAATTTGACTGTGATTTACTAGACTCTAGACATTTCACAAGGCATCTCACCAAATATGTGAACCACTACATACAGTTAGGCAGGTTCTTCAGGCTGCCAAGAGTCAGCTGAAATGGAATACAACTTTGACCTTCAAATGTTTGATACACACTTCAACTAAGGCTATCTTCCTTCTCCACATGTCAAGCCATACAGGAAGCTAACCAGGATAAAACAATTATAAACCCTGACTAGAATGATTCATTAAATTCCTAATTCTGTCTATAAGATCTAAGCAAAATCACAAAAATTAAAGAAAATAGCCTTGAGCTCTCCAAAGCAAATAACCTAGTATCTCAGGATCCTGTCTCTCAAGGAACACTTCCGAAGTTTAGGTTTAGGATGTTTAGGTTTAGGAAATGTTGTTATCTGTAAGTCAGACTATGCTCTATAGGATGCACTGGCACCCACAGGATAATGATCTCTAGAGCTGACCCTCTACAAGCACTGAGGAGATTCTCATCACAGGCTTGTCTAGACCAGTCTATGTATACAGGAGGACAAGCTTCAAAACACAGCATGTAACATGTGCTGTGGTGGTTTGAAGAGACTGAGTTGATGGACAGGGTTTCGGACCAATCGCTTCTCGCAATTTTGCATATAAAAGGCACTGGCATGGGGAATTCGTCCTTCTTCTGGTTTCCGGTCCCTCACCCGGAGGGGTGGCGGGGGCCGGGCCTGCCAGGCCGAGCCCCCTGCCCTCTCCCCTTCCCTCTTCGGGGCTGAGACACAGAACCCCCGGGGTGCTGCAAGACCCCTCGGAGCCCGGGAGCAGCTGAGAAACAACTATAGCTGCTGCAGAGCCGAGACCATCTGGGGCTGACGGGCTCCCCTCCCCCACTCCACGTGGCGCGGACCCGGCGGGAGCCGGGACAGCTTCTGCAACCAACGCAGCCAACATCGAACAGCCCTCAGCATAAAGGAGAAGAGGCTTTTCTTTCCACCGTAAAGCCTGAAAAGAAATCAGCCCTTCGACATGAAGGCTGCCAGGTCAAAGAGAAAGAGAAAGCGAGTCACGTGTTGACAGAGCCAAGATGGAGACTGAAAAGGAGGGCGGCAGTGTGTCTTTCGCGCGTAGCTTAAAAAGGCTTCTGGCATGCTGTGGTAAGATTGTAATGTCACAAACTGTTTTATTTCTCGGTCAAAGACATGGGGGGAAGAGAATTCCATGTGTAGCCTGCTGAAGAGAAATGTGGCCACGCCGGGTCACTTAGAAGCTGTAAGAGACTTTCAAGAGNTTCCGGGCGGGTCTGTTGCTAGTGGCAGTTTGGAACACCACACTTGAGCAGAAGAAACCTCTTTTTCTTCAAATATGGAAGAGACTTAAGAACTGCGATTCTGACCTAAAATCATGTGTGTTATCCTTTGTGCAAGTTGGGAGATAAAGGGGGGAAGGTGCTGGAAAGAAGGGGGGAAGTGCCGGAGGGAAAGGGGGAGTTTGCTTTAATTTTTTTTATTATTATTATTCTTTTATTACCTTTAATTCTGTTAGTAATAAACTTCTTTATATTCTTTAAAGTTTTGAGCCTGCTTTGCCCTTCTTCTAATTCTTATCTCACAAAAAGAAAAAAAAGACACGAACTATACCACCACATGTGCCTTCTAAATAAGTTACTTTCTGATGATCCAAAATCATGAACAATAATCTAGGATGTGACCTGGAATATCTTCTACAAAGAACGACAGACCAATCCTCTAGTGAGTCTGATGATTCCAGAGCAACAGACTGAACTGTGGCTGCTGATCCTGGCAAATGCTGTCAGACAGAAACGAAACTCGATGCTCCACTACAAAGCAAATCTTCTCAGACACCTGAGGTACAAGAGGCCACATCAGTCATAACCTGCAATGCAAAAGCTGGATCCCATATGCTAAAAAACTCAAGTAAAAGGTCCTCCAATACTGAGGAGAATCACATGCCAGGGCCCACAGATTTTGTCCTGCTGAGCTCAAGAAGTTAAAGAGAGCTGAACTCTCAAGTCAAAGGATGAAAACATCAGATCACAGAGATTCCTGTTCCAACATCAGAAACATCAGGGCTTGCTTGAACCAAAGTGAATGGAGCTACTCTAGAACCCTTCAACACTAAGTGCCATCCCTAACCACAATCCGTGCACTGACATCAAAGAAGCTCCAGGAAGACAGCATGTGCTGCCAGATGGCTTATCTGTCTCCTGACACTCCTGATGTCTGTGCTACAGCCCTATCACCATTCAGAAAGTTGTAGGTCATCCTTTCAAACCAAGATTAGCTGCAGGTAATCAGTAGGCACTTCTCTACCATTTTACATTCCCAGCAAGTACATCTCCTCGCAAGACAGGAACTCCAGCAACAGAAAACTATCTGGCAGGACTTCTCAAAAAGAGAGCAGCCTCAGAGGTATGTCAACAATCTGGGGATCTTCAGGGAGGGTACTTGTCATTCAAAGTTGGTAAGTGATTAAATGCACCACTTACGACCCATCTGTTGCACTTGAGCAGCGCAAGAATTTGCTACCTGAACTCACAGGATGAGCAAATGAGCTGTACCAGGATGTGCTGCTTATTGTTCTGCCTTTGCGTTGGAAGCTGACCCAGAGTGAAGGCTAAGATATTTGATTTCTTAAGTCTGCAAGTTCCTCAGAAGGAGGATTTGCTCAAATTCATCTGGAACTCATGGAACCATAATGAAATAATTTCCACTAATCCCATCTTCTCCCAGGTCTTGATAGTAAAAAAGGAGGCCTCTATTTACTTATTGCTATTTACAGGGAATACCAAGACCATCATCATCACACCTAACAAAACAGAAAACACTTTGAAGCTTACAACATTAAAAAAAAAACAAACAAAAAACAAAAAACAAAAAAAAAAAACCCAAAAAAAACCAAAACAAAAAAAAACCCAACAAAAAAAAAACCACCAGAAGAAAAACAATTACTCCAAAACCAAGAGGTCAAGTTTAGCACGTGATTCTCCACATGACTGTAATTTGCTGATCACAGTATAAAGAACAAAAGAAGCTGCAGCAGGAAGTACATAAGTTTGGCTTTTCACCTTGAGAACAGCATGCTACCTGGTCCAGACTAAGATGCTGCAATGGCATAGTTTGGATCCAGGGAATTGGTGAACTGGGCTATCAAATCCAAAGCTACCTAGCTGTGAAGGGTGGTAGGGTCTTGAGTGGTTAGTGGAAACTATTTCACTGTGATTGCACATACAACTGACCAAATCTACTCTTGGAAGAAGAAAAAGCAGATCAGTTATTTCAACAGAAAATCCAGTATGTCAGGAAAATATTGGCTCTTCTACAGAGAAAGCTAAGACAGAAGACACTGGAAACATTCGCTGTAACAGGGAACATTAAATCATACCTTAAGGCACGAAGAACGCCTTCACACTACTGAGGAATGCTCATAGTTAGGTTTCTGTTAGGGTTTTCTCCCACGTTACCCTGCTTTGACAGAAGTAATGTGACATTACTGAGAACAGTTCCCATTCCTGGCTAAGGTTCCTGCCTGCCTAAAGGTTTGTGATGCCAAGGGTTAAAGGGCTGTCTCAAGATAAAGAGTTAGAATCTCATTTCTCTCAATCTACCCTTGAAAAATACAAAAGGTGAGCTGAAATGATGACACTGTAGATCACCTTTTAAAATAAAAAAATACTAAAGCCACACTTATTAATGGTATTTCACACTAACAAAATAAAATATTGACAACTAAAACCACAGACAGTAGAAAAAAATAAGTGCAGGTTCAACCTTGTCTAACAACTGCAAAAATTACTTTGAATAAAACAAACTGGAGGAAACCCTAGAGCCAACCAAACTAAAATATAGCTATTCAAAGCAGCATTGATTGTGGATCAAAGGGAAAGGCCATCAAAACTTCCCAAGCCACAATGTTTCTGCATGTCTGAAAAAGAATTAACTCAGAACAAATATGGAAATAACAGCAGGTCTCTGTTAAGCCAACAACAAAGGAATCCTTAATACCATAAAACAAAGTTATGTCAAATTTCCCATTTTTAAAGATACGTGAAGCTCCTTTAGCAAAATGCTTTAAAATGTTATTTATAGTAACAAAATCAAAGACTTAACATAAAAGTCAAAGGGATTATCATCAATGGTCTAGCTACGCAGAAGTTACTCTTCTACTTTTTTGTTTCATTTGTGGTGTTCAAATATGGAGATGTAATATAAAAATACTTCCATACCCCAACATGATCTGTTTCAACTACACTATCTCAGCATACCAGATGAAGCAACAATCAGCTTTTGGACAGCCAGCCACATTAAACAGTAGTATGCAAGCTAACAATTCCAATGGTTGGTTTTCATGATTTTTTCCAGCATCAGTTTCCGTAATTAATTAGCATAATTTTCTTAAAGTTTACGAGAGGAAGCAAACAGCTCTTAGTTAAGAGCTGGATCCTGTGAAGTGACTACTGCAAGAAACACAAGAATTAAGACATGAATATTACTCACCCAATATGCACACATCACCTGAACCACAAGGACTCTCCATAGAACTGTAAAGCACATAAGTCTTCAGTAACACAAGAAAACCTTTCTTTCAGAACAAAATTTGGAGAAGAAAGAGCAAGAATACTAGAGAGACAATCCAGCACACAAATAACCAAAAAAGGACTACTATTCTCATTCTTGGGATTTTCTTCTGCTTTATTGTCTTCTTGTGATAGAGACTTAACTGAGCTGCATTTCAAAATACCACTTACAAGAAAGAGGAAAGGGCGATAATAAGGGCAAGCTACTAATAAAAAAAAAACAATCCTGTTAAAATGTTACCATAAAGTATCACCCTTCATAGGCAGATGGTCTATGCTTCTGAGCTCTGCATTCCCAAAGTGACCAGTCTCCACTCATTCTGTCTAGGCCTTTGGTTCAAAGTTCTACAAATAACAAAGAAGTCAAATGATAAAAGCTGGATCACTGCAGCCTACTTAAAACTGTCATCAGGTCTTATGTGGCAGAGTACCCCTGGGCATGTTTTGTTCTCAGTATTTTTCATTTCAATAGTTTTTACGCAGAATTTTATGACATTAAATTTTTAAGAGGCAGAATTCACCATTTCAGGACTTCCAGCTATAGCTTGAGAGTCCTTGTGAAGCTAAACAGATAGAAAATTTTTCATCTGAAAGGAATCACTACAAATTGCTCTAACTACTCAAGTGTTTAACCTTTCTATACAATTTTAATGAGTTCCATGTATGATCAGAAAACAACAATACGGCTACATCAAATGAGGATCAACTAAAAGAGAGAGGAAAGACAGGATGTTTCTCCTCCTTCCTTGAAAGGTTTTCTTTTGTTCTCATTCTTGTAAGTGTTCCATCTTAGTCTATGAGACACAAAAAGCAGAAAACTGGCATGGAGATAATGCCCAGGTCATACAATAAGCACTGCTGTAGTCTGCTGCAAAGCACAAAGTGAGTTGACATATCGGGTCTACATCAAAGATATGCCCTTTGGCAGGTTGTAAAGACAAGTTGCAATTTTGTCCATAAAAATGTGTGTTCTACAAAATGGGCTCTGTAACATGAACTGTTAGTGGTATGCCACCATTCCATTGATCCTGCACATGCGTTCAATTCTCAGGAATGCTTGTAAGCTGGGCTATGCCTTGCCCTAAGATAAGCAGACTTGCACGAGGAAAAAAGCAGCATGTCACAGACAGAAAGATTTGACTCTCTGCAGGAGACTTCATCCATAAAATGCAAGTTCTGATACAGGACATACCAGTGGCTCCTGCTTTATTGCCTGTATCACATATTTACAGCAAGAGATTGATATAATGGGAGTCCTTTCCTGCTTATGTTTTAAAAATTAAGGGAACAGCTTGAAATAACACTGCGTTGTGGGAACTTAAGTTTTCAAAGACCCCTTAATCAAATACTGAAAATGAGTAAGTACAACATTGACAATCAGTTTGGAGCCTCACCACTTGCACATTACAATGTGTTTTAAGACTGCCATGTAATATATTTTTCTGAAGTACTTCTGCTTTTTTCATTGTGAACATGGGAAATGGAGAGCTGTGAAACAATTTCAGGCTCAAGTCCAGTTTTTGTGCTCCTTTTTATCCGTAACTATTATACGGTACATTATGAGTTTCAATACAGACTGAATACAGAGACATGACTATATCAATTTCTGTCATAATTACTGTGAGAGAAGTAGTAACAGAGAATGAATGAGGCAAAAGTGTAGCCACAGAAGGAAGATGATTTTATGACTGTGAAACAGAACTACTACAGAGACACTGTTGATATCATAACTACCTCTCCCACAGATTTCCTGAACAGCTTTGAGGAAGGTACTTAATCTTTCCATGTCTCAACTCTGCATGGGCAAAGCAGAGGTCAAAATACTTAACCTCATAGGCATGTTGCAAGTATAGAAACATTTGCATTTGGGAAGCTACTGAGTGCTGCTAATAATAGCTGTGTACGTACAATTGAAACATAAAATAAAAATCTGCTTCAGCACGGTTTGAAAGGTGCACAAAAAATTAAGTACGGCACCTCACAACAAACAAAGAAAACATAATTAAAATTCTGCAGCTCTAGTGAGTGAACTTAAAAGAGCTGGGAAACTGGCATGCAAGTACATCATTTAAAGTGTACATTGTAATATATGGACGTGAACAACAGAGTGGTACAGCAATGCCAGCAATGTTACCTGTATCATTTCATACTTCCAGCACTTCACTTTGAAAGCCTAATATTGTTGCATTAATTCACTCTCTTTTTCCTAAAAATAATTCAGCAGTATACAATTTTACAACATATTGATCTAGGTAAGTCATGAGTCGTTTTTTGTGAGTAGGTATCAATCACTTCATTGTTTACTTGTCTGTGGAAAGAAATTGATTTAATCAAACCTTGCAGTAATACATTATTGATGTATCTCAAGAAAACAAAGTCATAATGAACCATCAGGGTCCTAACATAAAACACTGTAAGGAGCAGCAATTTTGGCTTCAATCTTTCATTGTGATTTGCAAACATATGTGACTATATACAAAAAAAGCAAAGACCAGTGAAAGACTGTAGTTGGTCTGAGCAGCAGCACATATCATTCACATAACAGACTTGGGACAAGCTCTGCAGAACTTGGCAACCCCAGGAGCCTGGACAAAACCACACTGTGGACCTTGTGTATCTCCACCACTTACATACAACAGTGTATCATCTTAATTCTACTTGATTTTAGCAAATCATTACTCTTCTGGGGGGAAATGTGAGGCAGTAGGACATCATGAAATTAAGACTTAGCCCCTCTCCACAGCAGTGGCTCAGCCTTTGTTCTCCAGAGGCTTTAAACTTTTCCATGTATTAGACCACATGGGAATAGCAATTTTACTCGATACACAATAAATTCCTTTATGCACATCTGTCAAACAAAATACAGCTTACAATGGTAACTGTAGCAGCAACTTGAAAGAGCAAAGTTAGGATAGAAATTGATGTATTTTGTAGACTTTTGAATGCAAGTTCGTCAGCTCAGAGCACGAAGAAACAAGTACTGTAGCAACATCTGCTGCCAAAACTATTTTGGCAAAGGTGAGTAAGTATTTTACTGCAGTAAAACTTCTGTAACAATCACGAGAAATAAGAGCGTACAGTAGCGACACCATATCAGAGCATCTTCACTAATGCTGCATTATTACAAAATGTTGGGGGATGTACAATGAGCCACATCAGAATTTAGCACTGCCCAAGCCTACGAGAGTACCTCGATACAGCTTACAGAGACATCTATAGGTAGTGTCTGTCTAATACCTTATAATTATTTACGTAGGAGAGAGAGGCTGAACTTCCTATCTAGGAATTCGTATAACGAGGTGAAAACATTTTTACAAGGGGAGTGCTTCACAAATACACTAAACAAATAATAGTACTAACATACCATTATATCTACCACTACCGGGAACAAATGCAACACCAGTAAAGGCATGTTACTCAAACAATTAAGTCTGTATCAGAGACGAATAAAAGATAAAGTTCGTGTACATAGAAAAAAGCAACGCAGCCAGCAGCCTTGTCATCTTTCTACGCACTCGGCTGGAGCTGAACCAGACCCAACTTTGCAAAGACACGCATACGGACGTGTACAACCATACGTGCTGTACCGTGCATAACTATTTGTTGTAAAATTCCTAGAATGGAGAGAACCCAGACATACTCCGAAACGGAGAAACAACATAAACAATGTGCTCTGTTACACTTAGCAAACAGCAATACGGAATCATGAGAACAGATACAGTAGGGCAAGGGAGACAGTTTCTTAATGAAGCGGGAATGGACCGGGTCTCCAGAGCCACGGAGCCTTTCCAGAAGCGGGTTACATTGCCCTGGATATTGCCCGGCTCGGTGGTGGAAGTAGAGAGGATGAAGCGAAATCCCAGGACAGAGTTGTCTCTAACGCCCCTCACCCCTGTCCTGTCCGCACTAAAGGGATGGAAAGGCAATTCCCGGCTATTTCACTTTTCTCTAGATTAAAAGGAGGGATTTCCTCGGGATATCTAATGCATGAACTTTGCAGAGATCGACACGATCCCTGGGTATTTACACACACACACGCATGCAAAAAGAAGAAAAGAATAGAGGCATTTCCTCACGCACACACCGCGGAAGGGACGTAGGTATTTCTCCTCTCCAGGCAGGCGGGGACGGGCGGCAGAGCCGGGGGCTGCCCGGACCGCCAGCCCGGCTCAGCCGGGCACACGCACCCGCACCCTCCCGCCGCTCCCGCACGGGCACTCCCGCGCTTCTTCCCGCTCCCTCGCACACACGCCCCGGCTCTCTCTCCCTCCTTCTCCCTCTCACTCGGAGTCCCTCGCACACTCTTTCCCTCAGACTCGCTTACACGCTCTCGCTCTCTCTGTCTCTCCCCCTCCCGTCCCGCCCCACAGTGGCCCCGACCGCCGGCAACAAAGCGGCGGG
>VWZT01008530.1:375470-395971 GCA_013397055.1 Pachycephala philippinensis
CCTGCGGGCTGGGCCACCCCCCCGCCCCGGCGGTGCCCGCCCGTGCCCTCCTCGCTCCGGCCGGAGCCGCTGCGGGAATGTGCCGAACCAAGGGCAGCCCCGGGCGGGCCGGTGCCAGCGCGCAGGGACCCCGCGTTAGCGCTTCAGCTCCTTTTCTTGTCGGAACAGGAAAGAACATCTTGTTCCAGTGTGTAAACAAAGGGAGTTGATGTGCTGCGCTCGTAAAACCGCCGAAGGAGGTTTTCTTTAATTGGATGACCCAGGATTAAGATACCCACGAAATGCGGAGCGAAGGGACTTGGCACACCTTCCTGAGTTGCGGGATATTGTGATGCGGGGTTTTTCGCCCCTGTTTCCTCCCCTCGCCCAGATGTTAAACTGCATTAGGAATGTTATCGAAATATATTAGGCATTTTTTTGTTCGGATTGAAACGAGTTAGAAATTATTCAGGGTTTTCTGTATCCATCTATTCAGTGCCTGCTCCCTCCTTTGTCCTCTCAGCAGCACCCGTGTTACGCCTTGCCTTCTTCCTTTGGTAACATTAAACCTTATTTCTCCGTAAATACACAGTTTAGTGGGGGGGAAAAAAATCGCGCCCAGCTACCACAATGCTTAGCCTGTTTTATCAAGAAAAGGTCCAGGGCAGCCCTGAGGACCTTCAGCCCCCCAAGGAAACAGAAGAACCTGATAGCATCCCCCAAACACTGTAAACGAACACTCACATAGTCTGGTGTTTTGGCTTTTCCTTCTCATACTTATGTTTTAGTGGGAAATGATGCATGGAAGATAGCACCTTTCCAGATTTCATTATTCACTCCCACTTATATCAAAATATTAAAAATCTGAGCAAAACAAAATTCTATTAAAACAGCTGCTCCTAAATTTAGTTTTGATTCCAGTCTATATAGTATTAAGCAGAGGATTTGAGTATGCCTGAGAAATGTTCTTGAGAAAAATGTTGCAACTGCAGTATTTCAGGTTTGACAGTGAGGTTGTGCAAAAATTTTTACAATTAGCTGGTTGTCGAAACAGGTACATATTCATTTCTTATTTACTGAATGCTGCCTTTGTCGCCTTAGTAACATTTGGACAGAAAAAGCTTGCTGTTACTATCACTTCTCTATGTTTTGTGATTTTGACTTCATTTTCACCTTTTTATGTCTCTGTCCTACTTCAATTTTTTTACGTTTGTATTCCCTTGCCTTTAGTGACTTTGTATTCCAAATCATACATGTTTTATTCATGTCTCATCCCCCATGCTAAAAGCCTAAGTCTGTAGTAATTGAGTACTTCCTTACAACTGCCTTTGAAATACCTTCATTGTTTTCAGTATTGAAAATACAACAATGTAAAACAGCATAGGGACATTTATCAGTCATTCCCATCATAACTGGCTGTTGGAAGACTGAAGGAAATGTTCTGCATTAGTTCCCTTCTATTCACAGGTAGCTGCTTCATGTACATAACATGAACTTCTGTTACTCTCGAGACCTCTGGTGTTGCAGCAGTGGTGTTGGACAGAAAAGGACATTTGTCAGGAAAAGAAGTTCAGTGAGCTCCTAAAGCTAATCTGACTTTGTGGATTTTTTTGGTTGGTTTGTTTGGTTTCTAGTATTGTCTGCTGCAGTCAGGATTAGGCTTTCCTTTGGTATTTCTGTGGACCGCTGGAATAACTTTTTTAGTTCTACATCCTTTCTATTACAACGGTGAAGAAACAAGACCAGTGTCATGCTGTCGTTTAATTTATTTGCGTCTTTCCTACACAATCCAAATGCTCCTAAGTCGTGGAATGGTTTGGGTTGGAAGGGACCTTCAAAATCATCTAACTCCAACTACTCTGCCATGGGCAGGGACATCTCCCACTAGACCAGGTTGCTCAATGCCCCATCCAACCTGGCTTTGAAAGTTCCTTCTGTTGTTCACATGAAGATGGTTGGGAATCATTTAGTGACAGTTAGTGGCACTGCCTTTGCTGGAGAAAGAGAACCGCTTACGCTGTTTGCTGTATCGGAGCACCCACTGGGGAGTACCCACCAGAGCAGAGAGCTGGGGGATACTCTCTATGTTTCATAAAGGAAAAAAAAAAAAAAAAGAGGAATCTGTACTCCTAAAATAGATTTTTTTTTTTCTGCAATAAATCTCGTAGCTGCATCCAATAAAGTTTGCCAGCATATACAGAAACCAACAGAACTGCCTCAACAGAACAGTACACTTCTTTAAGGGAGTTAAAAATCATGTGTAAGTCTAGAAGCACAGCAGAAAAAGGTCAAGTTTATCTTATGGAAGAAAGCATTTCCTCTTGATTATAGATAGTGTTTACTGCATGAATTGGACCTGACACTACAGGAGATCATAACTGTTGCTTCTCTAACTGCATTGGCAATAGGAAAATTGAGAAATGGTGAACTGCCTTCAAACTGCAACTATTGGAACTATGGCTAAAAGCTCATCATATATAGCATGTATAAGTGTGTATATATCTGTGTGTGTAAATATTTACAGCACATGGTAAACCAGATTGGATAACCTGCAGATACTGCAGAAAGGTGTTGCATTAAAATATATAATGAATTTTTACCCAAGGAATATTTATGTGATGTTACAGTACCAGATGTTACTCTTTTGACCATGGATTAACTCAGTTGTTTATTATGGATGTATTTGTGTCCAGTTACTTTTTCTTGCACCAGTAGAATGGTCTTATGATACTAAAATAACATTGGAGGCTGATTCCTGAGCTTCAGTACCCAGTGAATGCATTTATCTGAACTGCTATAGAAGTTTTAGGCTTGACATTAGCTAGTAAGCCACCTGAAGACCATTATTCTTGTTGTTTCCAGCATAGAAAAATTACTTTTGATGTCTACTGCTAATGTTTATTCTTGTGTACAGTAATACTCCTGTTAAGCAGAAATCTGTGACCTCTACTTCTTATGCAAGTGTTTATATATATAAATACGCATTGCTTCAATACAATGAAACACTGTTTCAATACAAATTCCAGTTTCAGCTCTTACAAAAGAACTAGTATCAGCTGGTACATGAAAATGCCATATGTGTGCAGAGTGATTTATTCACAGCATGACAATTCAATCTAATGTGCCACTTCTACAATGGAAATTATATTCTCTACAATTGAACAAGAGATGCTGAGTTACAAGATAATTAAAAAAATATCCCAGAAGATACTAATGGAGTCACTGCAGAAGATACTAATGGAGTCACTGCGTTTCCTAAATTAGCGTCAGCACAGTGGTGACAAAAGGCAAACCAGAAAATTTGTGTTTGTGTGGACTTAGGGAAACCAAAGCCATTGGGATTGACAGTTGACAGTTAACCATTTACAGATACTGATGTCAGAGTTGCAGAGTGTAGTGTTTTATACTACTGATTTAAAGAATGCCTATTGCCAAGTATCCAGACAGTTTGAGCTTCACAGCATTTACTACACTTAATGGAACTTTTCTCTTTTAATCATGCACCATATGGACCTGAATCGACATACTGAGATTTTCAAGTGTGTTACTAATTCTTGATGACAAACTCAGAATCTAGTACTATCAGGATGATGTTACTGTATTTGGAAAGTCTCCTGAAGCTGATGAAAAAACCCAAATCCTATAGGCTATCCTTGAACAGGTCAATACTTCCCAAGTAGTCACCTTCCAAACTACCCCCAGGCAGCACTTCCCTTGGCCATGCTGGCCATCATTTCTTATACTACAGATATGGAACCATCCTTTCCCAAATCCATAGGGACAATTTCTATGAGAAGACCATTGTCTTGTAAACTGTTCATTTGAACAATAAACAGTTTACAAGATGCCATAAAAATGTTGGAAAGAAAATATTTCTTTGTGCATACACAACAGAAGAGTAGAGAACCTGCCTCTGAGGCATTGCACTCCAACTGCATGCAGATCACACCTCCTGGCAGTTCTGTAAACCTCAGAGGAGCAGGAACTGTCTGCAGATGGCTCACAAGATTACTTTCGTTTTTATATGACACAGTTTAGTCAAATCAAAACCCGAGCAGCTGATAGTTTATCTCATCTGCTCTTTTTTAGATGCTTATCTAGTTGATTATATGGAAGTTGCTGCATGGATTATAAATATGCAATTACAAGAGAAAAAAATTAAAACTGTTTACTTGCAGTGTCTGATTTAACAGAAATTACGTATCTTCCTATCTAGAAAGTGATTCCAGAATTCCAAATATGTGGATGCTATTCTAATACCGTATTTCAACCTACAGAATGAGCTTCAAGATAGACACGTAATGAAATACCACCTCAAGTTATATAGAATTTCAAGGAATTGTGAAGATGTCCCAGAGGAATTACAGGCAAAATTTATACAACATGCTCGTGGTAAGTCTCAAGTTGTCACAACAAACCAACAATTGCAGGACAAGTACTGGTATCCAGAACGTGATATGAAGGACTGCAGCTAAATACTAAAACTGCTTATCAAAATTAAGACAAGTGACACAAGAAGTACCATTACAGCCTCCCCTTGCATTTTTTTTTTTCTGTGAATGAGTGATATCACAGCTTTCTTTGGCAATTATTCCAGCTATCTAGCTATCTTTCTGTAATAGACAACCATAAAATGACCAAACAGAGAATTTACATTGTGTGACGTGCTGCTACACTTGCTTTCTGGTCTGTTTTCGGCCAAAATTGAAAGCTGTAAGAATTAGTACCATTTAACTTCTTACAATGAGTAATTTTTTTTTCTGGGAATAGATATAAAATGTCATCATCAGGTTATGGTAAAGCTGATAAAGAACTAGAATTTCTAAAGAGGCTTCAAGATGACCTAAAAAAAAAGAAAAATACAAAAAACAACAGCAACAACAACAAAAAAACCACATTTTGAAGACCTTTTCAATAGACTAATTGCAAGTTTAAGGAGGAACATGCCATACAATCTCATAAATAATTTCCTAAACTAATGCCTGGAGACCTACACACATTGAACTAAATGTTGCTGTGTTGAGATTCAGATATGAAACACACAGTCCAACACCCTGAAAAGTAATAAAGATCATGGTTATACTACAGATGTGCAATTCAAATGTGTCTTTGTAAGTTCAAAAGCCTGGAATCCTGTGAGAAGGGAATTCAGGATTTAAGTTGTCTCTCTATCTTGTTGGGGGAAAAGGACTGCATATATATAAGCTGTTTTTGGGATAAGTACACACCTGCTTGCACCTGCTTGCCAAGGGCAACTTAGAAATATTTTGAATTGTTTGTGCATAATGGATTGCTTTCCCTTACCTTCTCTGCATTACAAGATAAATGAACAACGCAGTCTGCTCAGCCTTCTGCTACTCGCAGGTGTCTACCTACATGCATCTGAAACTTTCAGACAATAACAAAAATAGGAGAGAAATAAAATATTAGTTTATTAACACCACACTCTTCTTAAGGAGAATGAGGTTGACTTATATACTCTTTCAAAACTGCTAATAAGTTTAAAAGATCTATGAATATCACACAAGAAGCCAAGAGTCTTAAAAACATGCTAGTCGGAACTATGAGGTTAAAATTTTTAATGTCAGTTTTCAGTGCTTGATTTCTTCAATCACCTTTCTGTTTTTGTTCTCAGATACTCTCTGCTATATCTAAGATAAACTTATGCCCATGCTTGGACAATTCTACTCCTCTGAGCCATCCATTTGCTATACTCCAGCTATTCAACCACAGATCACTTAGACCTTAAGGAAATAAAAAAAATTAGTATTTCATACCACCTTTTTCCTTTTGTAAGAATTTCCCACAACAGTTAAGGAGTAAAACTTTCATTTCTATCCATATATACAGTTTATCATGCTCATTATAGGCTACAAAATTTAATTAAAATATAATATCAATACTGAGCATATGACACATCACAGTTTAGTTGGCATGTATTTGGCCACCGAGTGATATTTCAAAGTTTAAAGCAAGTTGAAGTCTGAATTCCTTACTATTCCCAGTAAGGGAATAGTATTACCATTTTCAATTTAAAATATGTGAGTAGCCCACTAAAGTTCATGAGTCTAGCTGGGTTAAGGAAATATTTAAACATTAGTAGAACCAGGCTCCCAGCATGGCAGCAGGTAATATGCATACTGGAATCTGTTTGGCTGGATTGAAGAGGGCACATGGAGGAGATGCGTACCTATGATGTCTGGATCTGCTATTTCTTTGTAAATTCTTAAACAATCAAAAGTGAGTGTAGCACTTTTCTACTATGCCTAGATCTTGTAGTAAGATATAGAGATAACTTACAGAAATTAATGTTTAAGTCACTATTTTCCAGACTTTTTTAAAGCATCCTTTGAAATATGTGAGTTTATGAAGTTAAGAAAGTTAATTTTAAGTAACCATTTAAAATTAATTGAACACAGACACAGATGATTTTGTATGTTCTTCTAGAAGAATTAGCACCTATGGATGTTCATTGTCATTACTGCACGTTGACTGCATAACTACACTGGGTTTTATACGGCCCTTGTGAAGTTTATGGATAGGAAACCCTTTCAACAAATTATGACAAGTTACTGGAAAACTAATTTGGAAAATGTAGGGATTTGCATGGCAAATCACTCTTTTTAGAGCCTGAGGCTAGGGCAGGGGCAGGAAGTAAAGGTTACAAGGCGGATTATAAGTGCGTGCATAATTCATAATGAAGGTTTGTGGACTGTGAGCTTTTTAGATCAATCACCTCAAATAGCTGCCTTTTAGGTTAGACTCAACAATTATAAGGGGGAAAACCTGTAAGGAAGTTATTTTGGGAAATGAAAGAATCTAACACATATTTTTAACAGGAAAGTATAATTTCTGATAACTGCCTTTATAGCTGACTCAGTTGCTCTACTCAATTTGCATTTAAGAGATGATTAAAATAACCTTATAATTTGCCTCATTCATCCTGCTACAACTTACAAAAAAGGAAAGAAAATAGTTATGCATAATTACTGAAAGTGTTTGCGAAAGAATAATATTCCACATGCATAGCATTTACCCTGCCTTTATGAAGGCTAGCCATTTGAATGCACCAAAAATAAGACTTTTTATAAAAAGGGAGAAATTGCCTTTATTTGGTTTAAAAGATCTAAATTGGTTATTTATAAACAAGCAAGGTAACTGGTACAAGGAGTGCATTGCAAGCAGTTTTTCAGAGCATATGAGAATGTTCTATATTAACAAGCATTGTGGGAATAAAACATCACTTATGCCAGTCCAGTTGTAATGATATTTTAGGTAGATAAATTGGAGTGTTACCGCTCAGCAGCAAAAGGCCTACTGTAAAACTTCTTTACACAACGTATGCTGGTTAAATTCTTAAATGCAAATTTGCCATTGAGGAAGGGGCCAGCTCACAGCCTATACATCATTTACATGATGCATGGTGGTCTACATTACCTGTTACGCAAGGGCATACTACAGCGAAAATACAAAGATGTGTTCTTAATCTTCCACGTGACAGAGACCACTGCTATTTTTCAGCTGATTGGTCCTACTAAGCCCAAACACATAAACTGCAGCCACATCCTATCCCACATCCCTTTAGCCTATAAGTGAATGTGTCCTAGCAATTTCAAGGAAAAATTGTTCATTTTTAGTTTTCCACATCAGGATTAGTCTAAGGTTATTAAGATGTCTACAGTGCTGTTCCTCTAATTGTTTTGAAGACCAGTTCCGTAAACATTTACATGGAGGATTCATGCATCCATGAGGTGATCCTAAGACATATTTCTCATGCTTAAAAGCCAAGAAAAGGCTAAGATGCCTGAATAGGCTCAGGCATGAATGCCTTAATCCAAAAGCACAAACCCCAACACTTTTCCCCTAGATTTTCTTTGCCTGGAAGTGTATAAAGTCCCGTGGAGCCTCCCTGTTGAGCTGCCCATTCCATGCGTGCTTGCTGCCACACTTCTGTGCATGTCTTCTGTGAGCAGCCAGGCAAGGCACCTGAAACTGCCTTAAAGGTAGCAAGCAGCGTGTGATGGGGCATCTTGTTACATTTAGTGATTTACTGAAAGAAAACAGTCTACTTGTAATCAAAGAATTTAGTAAGGCGCCTAATACTCCATGTTTGAGTCTGAAAAATAGGAAGGTATTCTCTTATTTACTTACTTTAATGTTGCAGTTATACTTTTTAAAAGAGTGAATAAGCTAGCTAAAATATACAGATTTTCTTTCATGAGATCAAGTTTCACATAAAATTACTGTAGCTTTACTTTTGTGGTTATCCATACGTTATTAAAACATTCTTTTCCTTTGGCATTTCTTCTGTGGGGAAGAGGCTGGAACAAGAGTTTCAGGTTCCAAAATAAATGGAGGATGGTTATTCTGGTCTGAACAAGCAAAACTGTGGTTACTGTAGTCAGGACTGCAAACCAGATTTGGTTTAAAAAGTATCATATGTGAAATCCTACAAGGCATGGAAGAAAGAAAATGTTCAAATCAAGATGCTGCACTATCGCAGAAATTGTGCACTTGGATCCTGGTGCTGCTCTTTCTTTGAATCCCTGGAAGTCAGTTGCTTTTTCTGTAGCACAGTGCTCCAACTCGAGCTAGAGATATTAATATTTCATTTCTTTCTCCATTTGTCTTCCTTGCTTATTCAAATTGAAAGCTTGTCAGAACAGGGACTGAAAATCTCTTGGTATGTATACATCATGGAATAAAGAAGAAACCTGATCTTGGTTTGGTCTCTCAGGCTACCATATGAAAGAATTCATATATATTTCTATATGTATTAAGGTAAGTTGTATGATATTTGAAAAATAAATGTTCCCAGTGAAAACTTATTACCTCACTTTTTTCCGTGAAGATTTCTCGGGAAAGTCAAATGCTGAAATGTGGCATGGGAGCAGTCTAGTCTGTGGACTGAGGGGGAGAAAATTGTCAGCTGGCCAAGGACAGCAGCTTTCTGGATATTTTGCACAAATGGAACATCACAGAGATATGAACCAGTAATAATTTTATCAGACTGCAAAAACTGAATGAATTTGGCAATTCTGTACAAACAAGTTTTCAGCACAGACGCAAACATAAGAATAAATTATTGTATTAGTGACTGTTTATCATTTCTAAGGAGAATTCTCCTCTCTTTATTTTTGAATAAAAAATATTAATTGTATGCCTGGACTTTTTCTTTTCTAGTAATTCCATTTTCTGAAGAGTTTGAGGCTCTGAGAGTGACGAGGTAAATTGTCCTACCTGTGTTCTGTTTCAAAGAGTTCCTTAAACTTAGATCTCCTCAGGTTTTGCAATTCATGACTGAAAACCACTATACAAAACATTGTGAAATATAGTCAAAAGGTTTAAATCCACTTGAAGCTAGTCAGGTTTAACTTGAAGACAATTACTCTTCAAAAAATACTCTTTACTGCTTAAAATAGGAGTCACTGAAGAAAAATTCAGCCATGGATTTTTGTACTTTCACTGCTAGAAACCATGGAGTCAACATGGTTTGCCTTACTTGCCTTACGTGGTGTGCCTTACTTGCCTTACATGGTTTGCCTTACTCCCACGCCTCTGCTTTCCAATATTAAGACTGCACAAGCTGTGGTAATGATTAGGTCTACATTATTTTTATGTGATTCCAGGGAGAGGTACACAACACTATTCCTGCTGTTTGTTTTGTCCCCAAGTAAATATATACACTTTTACTATGCAAAGAGATTGGGTTTTTTTTCATCAGCAGAGAGCGTGAAAAGGTAAGAAACACTCACCAGATTAAATAACTTTTTGTGATCAAACAGAAAGGCATAAAAATAATTATATGTAAAATACATAAAAATGTGATATATTGACTCTTTTAGCTGCTACTGTTCAATTTTTTTTTCCCAGATTGTTATTCTTTTAAAATGCAAATCCTCAGTATTCTTTGAACACTGGCTGTAGTGTTCTATCTTCTACAGTTGGGGATTTCAGGGTATGGAATATTATTCCATTTGAAACCTATAGGTTTTGACCTTTGTTCCTAAATGCCAGATTTCAATAGCTTTCTGGAGTTCAGTAATCCACATAGTATATTTGTTTCATACAAACAGTCTCAGTGTGGACCACAATTGGTTGATTGAAAATGTAAAAAGATTGAGATGCAGATAGTTTGGATTTATGTACTTATGATATTTATATTTGTGGTGCGTTGACGCTGGGTGGGTGCCAGGTACCCACCAAAGCTGCTTTATCACTCACCTCCTCTTCTGGACAAGGGAAAGAAAATAGAACAAAAGGCTTGTGGATCTGGAAAAGGACAGGGAGAGATCACTCACCAGTTACTGTCACAGACAAAACAGACTCAACTTGAAGAAATTAGTTTAATTTGTTAGCTATCAAATCAGTGTAGGAAAACAAGAAATAAAACCAAAAACACCCTCCTGCCATCCCTCCTTTATCTGCAGGCTCAGCTTCACTCATGATTTTCTCTACCTGCTTCCCTGCAGGGGCACAGGGGGAGCAAGGAATGGAGGCTGCAGTCAGTTCATCACACGCTGTCTCTGCCACCCCTCCCTCCTCAGTGGGAGGACTCCTCTCACTCTTCCCCTGCTCTGCCGTGGATCCCTCCCACGCGGGACGGTCCTTCAGGAACAGACTACTCCAGTGTGCAGTCCCCACAGGGTGTCAAGTCCTGCCAGTGAACCTGCTCCAGCATGAACTTCCCATGGGGTCACAGCCTCCTTTGGTCATCCACCTGCTCCAGCACGGGGTTCTCCATGGGCTGCAGGTGCATCTCTACATCCCCGTGGACGTTCATGGGTTGCAGGGGCACGGCTGCCTCACCATGGGCTGCACCATGGGCTGCAGGGGAACCTCAGCTCTGGTGTCTGTAGCACCTCCTCACCTTCTGTTGCACTGATCTTGGTTTTTTCAGAGTTGTTGCTCTTATCTCTCTCTCTCTGACTGCAATTGAACACTTTTCCCCCCCATTCTTAACTCTGGTATCCCTGAGGTGCTGTCACCATCACTGATGGATTTGGCCTTGGCCAGCTGTGGGTCTGTCCTGGAGCTGGATGGCATTGGCTCTCTAGGACAGGGGGAAAGCTTTTAGCAGCATCTCATCGAAACCACCCCTGCAGCCTCCCACTACCAAAATCTGGCCACACAAGTTCAATACAATGCTTCAAACAGATTCCTTACATTTTGTTTGGAAACTGATACTTTGTTCTTCCAAATAAATAATTCAGAAAATGTACTACATTTTGTAGCTCAGGAATGAAAGTCAATACTATTCATAGTGCTGTTGACATGCCTTCTAGTAATTTATGGAATAATTATGACCATATTTGGGATATATCTGTTCCCTACATTTTGATTTGTCCTCCTCCAATACATCTTGACAATGTTGTTGTAATTCATGTGTATTGTACAGACTGAATAAAGACAGGCAATTCGTTCCAGACAAATACATTAAAAATGTAAAACAGCTGTTTGGAGCTCATTTTCTCCATGAGACCTTTACAGTAGACATTTAGTTAGTAATGAAGGAATTCTGCATTTCTACCCTTTGTTCTTCGTCCATGAGACCACAAATGATAGTTGATATTGAATCATTATTTAAATCTGTTTAAGCCTTTAAAGAATTCAGATGTTACATGCATGAAGTTCTTTATTTTAGGAAGTGAGTGATAGGCAGCATTGTACATATATGAAAATAAATCTTCAATAGCATCTAGTCTTACCTATCATAATTTTCTCAGATTTTAATTTTCTCAATTAAAAGACCTACACAAAGGTATAAACTTATTTCCCCTCTAGTGGTGATAATTCTCCTTCTGATTGTATTTTGCAAGTGTTTTAGTCTTTTAAAAGTGTCAGTCATGTCTAAAGAGACAAAATATTTCAAAGAACAATACAGACAAATTTCAACTGACGTTAGTGGAAATTTAAAAATGGGGCATCAGACTCAGGAGAAGAATAGTGGTAGGAATGTTACCACTGACTTCATGGGACCAGGATTTTTTTCCAGCCCCCACTATATAACCTGGGAACGTTGATTTTACAAATTTTATTGAAATTCATGTTTCCATAATACATAGCTCATGGGCATCATTCCATAAGCCTTAGAACTTGCAAAGGCAGCAATATTAACAAGTAAAAAGCACAACTAATACTTGTCAGCACATGTAACATTTTATAAACCTACATTCATGTTGTGTTTCATTATGATCTAAAAGCAGAGTTCCATCAGAAGTGACATGGCTATTCACATAATGAAAACAACTAGTTCTAAAAACTTCATTAGAAAGTAACAGATTTGTCATGTTGTCTGAACTGAGTAACTGAAAATATAATTAAAATATCACTGTTGGTTTTATTGAGAGTAATCAACTTAATTAACAGACTATCTTTTGTTTAAATTGACAATTTTCTTTAGGAGACCATAAATAATTTATTTAAACTAATTCCTCATGAAAATTAAGTATTAATTATGAAATTACTGTTCCATAATGGTACCATAAAAATGCAGATAATTTGCAGATAAAGATTGGCATTTTTAATTGTTTTTGTGCACTACTCATTTTCTTTCATCATAAATGAATACTGGCTTACTTTCAGTTATTAACAAGAATATTCCAATAATATTAGAGTATTTAAAAACCTTGACTATTGTTAAAATGTATCTTGTCACAGTTACTTGGTTATTTACAGAATTAAGAGAATAATCTGTGTCTAATTGTTGATTAAAGCCTTGGCTCAGATAAAACATATATAAAAGAATGAGAGGTAGACTACATAGTTACATACCATTTGATAAATAGAACTCTTACTAAATCTGGCAGAATAGGGAGTATTTACTAATTTTAATATGATTATTTAACATAATTATGTGTTAGGATTTGTTTCTATTCCTTTTTGTCTCTGGCTAGAACTTTTTCTTGTGGAAAACCATAGAAGAGACTCTCTGATTTGGGACAATGTTCATTATTGGAATGTAACAGAAATATAGTCAGTACAGAAGTATATCTGCACTTCATGCATCAAATATATAAATACATACATTTCCTGTACCAGTGAATGTTTTAAATTACTTCCATATATACAACAGCTCTAAAAATTACCAGGGGCAGTGTTAACAGCAGCCTTTTTTAGAAACAAATTGAAGAACAAATATTACTAGTAAATTGTGAGACCCACAAATGAAGATGTGATAGGTAATGCATTTCTTTCTGAATGCTCATGTAACCAGTAGAGCATTACTTTGTGTAGATATTGCTTTTGTAGACTCTGACAACATTATAGAGGAGCTGTTCAGAGAAATGAAAAGATAAATTTGGAATGGAATATTTTGGGGACTTAATATCATTTCGGCATTGAAACAAAAGAGGTCTGCATCATCAACGGAATATAATTGACTTTATCAAAGGAAAAGGTTTCAATTTGACTTTTATTTTTAAACACCATTTTGCTGGAAATATGAACAGTGCATTTGTAGATTCTGATTTAGAGTGACATTCTATGTCCCTACTTTCCGCTCCCCGATTTATATTTTATTTGAAATAAAAATTTCAGATTCCAGCTGCATTTATTTTCCCTTTTTGTTTCAGATAACTCCTTCAACAGCCAAACACCTCTTCCCAAGACACTGCTATGCTTCCTGTAGACTGAACCTTCAGGATTCCTCTGGGTTCTCACTTGTGCTTCAATGAAGTAGTTAAAAATGCAGATGATAAAATAGTGAATCTTAGTGGAATTTAAATTCTAGGTAGACCACCACAGAACTTCTGGAAAAATATTTCCACTGTCAAAGTCCAAGTAAAGTTAGCAATTTCTGAAAACTCCTAGTTTTTGTCAGATAATTCTATTTTACTCAATCTATAACACCTTTTAATTAATCTGTGTCTGCTGCAGTATTTTTTTAAATGAAAGGTCCTCAGAGGATCTTGTAATGGAACCTTTTTATCTGGAAAAGGAATTCTATTTGAAATATGGGAAGCTACAGCAGTGGTATGTCCAAACTACTGAGGGCATTTTAATTACTATAAAGAAATGAAACATTTCTTTAACGTGTAATGAGCTCTTGACAAGTTCACATGGCTTCTTTTTCACCTTGGAAATAAACATATGTTGTTCTTACTTGTGAATGTATCTAACATGTTTTACATGTATTTACAATTATTATAATGTAATACATGTTTTACATGTTACAAGTATTAAAAGAAAGATGGCTGGTTAATAGTTCACATGCTTGGACACACCAATATGAATAAGGGATCCATTTTTTACTTTCTCCTTTGGTCCTTTATTACATATACATCTAGAAAATTTAGATAGTGAGCATTCATGACCATAAAAGTAAAAAAAAAATAAATTCTTCTGCTGTTTGTTCACAGTGTAACAAAACCCTTTAGAATGCTTTCTCAAAATCCATTGCATATATATTATTTAGTTTCGTGCTCTCACTAGATAATGTACCATGAAAATAGAAATGGATAGCAAAACATGATTTTATTATTCAGTAATATCTGTGAAGATAATGATGTGAAATAAGAATGCCACTTTCTCCAAGTAAAACAAACATTAAGAGATAACATGCATTTTAGACTTATCTGAAATGTTCACTAGATAAAAAATTCATTACATTTACTGTAGTTTTTCAAAATTCAGAAAAAAGTCTCTTTCACTATTGGATTCCTTAAAACTTTTCCTATGAGCGCTATTTTAATGAGAATTCAAACTAAAAAAAATAATTACAGGTCTAGGAGCATCGCTGCTGTGAGTATCTGGACTATTGTCAGTACATATAATTTAATTATTTGCATTACCTAGGCAGCATGCTGGTAGTTAGAAAACACATTTGCTTTGTCAAAATTCACTGAAGTGTAAGCTGTTTAATCTGCTTTCTTCTTGAAAGCTAATCAAAACTACAAAATTTTGAGACCTAAGAGCTTCTGTGACACAACTTTTGAATGACAGTTCTGACAGGAGAGGTGTATATTTGAGTATATCAGTTGCAGTCTGAAAAAACTGAAGAATATTATGAAAACAATTATTCTTTTTATCTATCTTTAAGTATTTTCCTTAAGCTTCATTTAAGCTATATTATAAATAATGAAAAATATTATTATTTGTCATATGTGAGAGATAAGATTAAAATTATTGGCAAGACTTCAGCTTCTAGACAGCTTCCAAGTGAATAAACACTTTTTGTTGCCAGGAGCACACTTTGGGAGGTATTTATATTTGCTGTTTATCTCATTGTTAAGTGTATTGTAAATTTTATTTGAAAAAATGGGAAAGCATCTCAAATTTACACCACTGCCTTCTGCTGCTGTTATTATATTGTGTATAAATATTGTCGTGGTTTAACCCCTGCTGGGAACTAAGTACCACGCAGCCACTCGCTGTGTATAATTATGGTAATCTAAGATATACTCAGGAGCCTCTCCTGGCTCAGTGTCATTTATAGGAGTGCTTAGTTAAGGAAGGGATCCTAGGGGGAAAAAAAAAGGAAAGTGTATATATATTTTTCTGCATTAATGAGGTCCTCTAGGTTAAAAATTTGTTTACAGTACGTGCTTTGTTTTTGTGTTTGGAGGTGTGTATATGTTAATTCACACATTAGTCTCAACTAAAGCCTCTGGAACGTTTGTCTTTGTCCGGGGTGGGCTTCGTGTGCCTTTTCAGATAGAGTCATGATCTACATTGTTGCACAGTAAGAATTTTAAAATGGGAAGTAATAACACCGAATCAATGGAATAGGCAGTGGTTTCCCTAATGGGCAATTTCTAGTCAGGAGTGCTGACATTCATGTATTAATGTACATGTTCTGGATTATGTAGAAACACAGATCTATATTTTATGATTTCTTATACACAGATGTATTTCTTGGGAAGAAATGCTCAGTTGGTTTCAATCAATGTTTCGGTTTTGCTTATTTTTCAAAAATTGATTCTTATGTCATTCTTAAGTCTTAGTTTCAGAATTTTCCAATCCATAACTTACTTTTAAATGAATATAAAGTCAGACACAGTTTTACAAACAGTATTAGGTCCTTCCACACAGTGATGCATTTCCATATCTATTATTAATGCCTTGGTTGCTACTGTCTACTTTAAATTACTTTGTGTGTATTGTGCCTGTATTTGTGTGCATTATCTTCACATGCTTCACCTTGTTTTCCTGCTCAGATCTGAGTGGGGAATTTTTCTTTTTAAATTCATGGCAGCAGCTTCTGAGTTATCAACAGCTCTGTCACAAAAATTTCCATCTCTCACCTCATAATGGTTGGGAGACAATGTCTGTCTCCCTGTACCATGTATTTTGATACCAGATATGGTCTTTATCAGCTGTTCAGTGCAAACTCTCTTTCTTTAGTGACGATTTCTTTTAGATTTACAGCAATCAAAAAGGAATTAGTTACCTAGAAAGAGGTATATAAGTATCACCCAGAATCCCTGCTAGCTGGAGAATGGAACAGAGACAACATTCATAGACATAGACATAGACATAGACATAGACATAGACATAGACATAGACATAGACATAGACATAGACATAGACATAGACATAGACAAGAAAACCCTGGGAAAAAAGTACCTGATGGTCACAGAACTTGCATTTTAGCACATGATATGTTGCAGTTTTGTAAGAGGCCATGATAACAATTATGTACAGGGGTATTAGTTTAGGCAGCCAGGATACCATTTTTAAGCATAATATTTGGCTTTCCAGCATTGTCATAGCGGCAGTGTGTTCTAAAGAGAGTTGCATGAATAATTGAATATTTGCCTTCTCAGCCAAAGTGAAAAATGTATGTGGTGGGAATGAGTCATAAAGAACCAAATTCATGGCTTTTTACACTAGGAGAGAAAAATTATGCTAAATTAAACATATTGTTTGTGCTGTAACATAGTTTTTTTTTCTGGCAGTTGAAAGAAAAGAAAAGCTTACAGACATGCACATACAGCTGACTGCTCCCATTCAGTAACCCAGTAATGAAGCAGCCAACCCAGGTGCAGGAAACCAATACCTACTGTTTCTCTGACTTACGTGTGCAATTCCTTGAGGGATTAAAACTATGCCTCTCCAAATTTAACTCAAATACTTCAGCATTTCACACAGAATCACAGAATAGCTGAGGTTGAGAGGGGCCTCTGGAAGTCATCTGGTCCTACCCCCTGCTTAAGCAGGGCCAAATACAGCATTTTTGAGACCATAAGAAAAAAATGTGAGGTCTCTAACTTGCCAGAAAATCTTCTCACTCCAGTTTTCATTGCTAGAGTACTGATCTGAAGTGGCTTGTTTTGATTGCATCTGACTATTTTTTTTCAGTTATGAATGCACTCTGGATAATTGTATCACACCATTATAAAATTTGCAAATACATTTCACTGAATATAAGATGCAATAAAAAAATCCTTCAACAAAATCTCTGTTTCGTGCTTTTCCATGAACTTTTATAAAACAGTCTTGCTGCTTAGTCTTCTCTCCAATAATGCAGCTGCTTTGGGGGGTTATTCACATTTTGCCCTGAAATGTACTTGCAAAAACTGGGGATGGGGCAGCAGTAGTTCATCCTGCAATACATTTGATTTTCTCCCATCCTGCCTATTACATGTTGAGCTTTAAACGTCATGCAGGAAGAACTTAAACTTTCCTCCATCACACTAGGAGTTTCTCAAAGTTGCAGAATGGGAAACTCATTATGCTAAATACAATTAATTTTGCACTACTTGATTTGTAGAAAGCAGACATTATGAAGTGAATCTGGGACACACATTCTATTTTCCCACATAAGACAATACTGTATTATTAAAATATTGCATAAAGGCTGAAAATACAAAAACTCTTTAAAAGGAAACCTCAGGATCTGGTTTTGTTCTGAAAATGTACTTAATGAAAATGGTGCACTGCTAAACAAATAAATTTTCTCCTTGAATCTGCTGAAACATTTGTAGTGCATTTAACAAGCAATTGAGGGAGGGTGTCAACTTTATATGTTGCTCCTAGCATTGCAGGGTGAGTAGGACTTGCTTGCAGTTTATACATTACCAAAATTTGTGTTATTTATTGTTTTAAGCTACACAGAATTTGCGTAAGTCAGTTATGCTCCTGTATATATAATTAAAGCCACAACTTGTACATCTAATTATTTATTTGTGCTGAAGTATGAAATGGAAGAAAAAAAGGAAGGGAATAAAAGCTGCATTGTTTTAACAACACTCTGGTTCAAGACAACTTGAGACTGGGCAACTCTGTTCCATTTCTTGAGATGCAGACCACAAAGGTGGCACAGGAAAAGTGTAAACTCAGGTGCTGACATTTTGAGTTGTAGCTGATTTTAGGCACCTCATTCTAAGTGAAAGCATTGGGTTAAGTTCCTAGTTAGCAGCTAGGTGTAGAAATACTGCCGTGGATGCTGGCCTGGTGCTGCTTCTGATGTGGCTTAACGTCTCTCCAATATTTGATCTTTCTTCTCCTCCATTATTGGAGAAGATACCTAATGTTATGTTTGCTCTCATAATTTTTTTGTCATTCATGTACAAATTTCTCACGTTTGGTGCAGAAGGGAAGATTAAAGAAGCAGACCCTGAACTTCAGTATCACAATCCAGCATTCAGTGCTATGAGTTCAGCTTCTTGCAGCTTCTGTTTGCAGTGTATGCTTTGAGTGTAGGCTGGGAAAAAAGGCACAATTGGTCCCACATTTTCAGATTTTCCTGTTCTGCAACACACACCGTGCAGACCATCTGCACTTCCTTTATGGACTGATGTAGCATGTATTTTACTGTCAATAACAAAGGGGAAAAGGCAGGTTCAGAAGAAACCTACAGAGGAGTAAAATAATCTATATTTTAGCATATGGTGTGCTTTTGTGATATTCTCTATTGTGTCATTTTTAAGTTCTCTGGACTATAAGATAAATCTGAGAAAAATTCACAAAACCAGGACATATAGTACATGTTCAGGATTTTCTTAGTTCTGTTAAAGTTTTAGTTGATCTTTAATGGGGGTGAAAGGTTATTAGAAAGGTCTAAAGAGATATTCACTGGAAACACTTAGCTGGTAATGTGCTAACTAGGAGCTGAGGATCTACACGGGGTTTTTTTCCGTTTTTATATGCTTATAATTCCACAATTGTAAAACTTTAAAATGTTTCTTAATATACATATATGTGATTAAAACACAGTGTGCTCACTCCTGCTTCTTTTCAGCAACTTTTAAAACATAACTTCTAGTGTTTAACTGTAAGAGTAATCTTAATGCTATTCTAAGAAAAAAAGGCACCAGACAATGCTTTTTATGAGATTAATGAATATATTAATACACTCTTGAAGCTGTATTCCCATTTATGAATAAATTATGCAGCTAACTACAAAGACACTCAAATTCTGGATAAATCTAGTTTTTACTAACACCATCTAAATTTTTCAAAAGTATCGGTTAGCTGGCAGCTATCTAAATTTTTTTTCTTAATTTGTTTAAGAAATCTACGACTAAGGATGGCCACAGTACTCTTATGATAGCAATCGGAAGATTAGACAACGTGTTCTTTGTTTCACAATGGTTACCAAGATCAATAACTACTCCACAAGATCAAACACAGTAATGATGAAACTAGTAATATATTTGTGACTCAAAAGAGTGACTTTTATTGCTTCAAGAGTAGTTTCCTTTTTCCTTGAAAATGCACAGAAGAAAGCAAAAAATGTGTGTTGCAAAATAAGAAGTGATTAATCAAAATATGAGAAATATGTGCAACAGCTTGGCAATCTGAAGTCCTGAATTTATCCTGGAAAAGTAAAAATGCAGTACCTATCACCTTTACCTATCTCCTTCCTTAAGTCTTGGTAAAGGTTAAAATTGTGATTTCACAGCCTATAAAACATCAGAACATGGTATTTATTCTCCCGGTAACTGCTGCCCCACAGTTTTCTTGGGTTCTGAAGGTTATTTTCTTGTTCTCTTTAAAAGGGTATTTATTTTGAGATATATACCACAATGCAACATTATTGGAGAGGTAAGTGTAGTTTTGACTGCTTTTCAAGTTGCCTCTCTATTTACCAGGAGGAGCTGGCATTGGAAACATCATTGTTAGAACTGGCTTTGAAGTCGGTGTCTGTTTTACAGACTGCTTTGTTCAGTGCTACTTGCTGCAAATGTTGAACCTACAGAATAGTACAAGGGATTAATGGTGGTGGTGGCCTGTGCCCCTGATGGAGCCTCAGAAGGATGAAGGAAGATGTGTAGCTGATATTGCCATTCTTTCCAGATGATGTTGTTACGCCTGTCACAACAGCTCTTAGATTTGCTTTGTAGCATGATGTATACTTTTATTAAAAATAGTTTTACTTACAATAACACATCTATAATTTTTTTTTTATCCTTGTGACACGCAAATGGACGTGATAGTAGTAGTGCGCAGAAACTGGACAATATTCCTTGATGTTTGTGAACCGTTTGTGTCTGGTATTTCAGCAGTCACCCAGATGTTGCCAGGACAACAGAATGCATATATAGTTAGTCTTCTTATGAGATAGATATAGATATAGA
>VWZT01008531.1:0-28817 GCA_013397055.1 Pachycephala philippinensis
GATGTCTGTTGGAAACTCAACACGGTGGAGAGAAGGCAGTTCTAGGAGGGTCCTGGAGTGTGTGGAGCTTCCTGACACAGCTGGTAAATGAGCCTACCAGGGACAGTGGGACAGTGCCCTGCTAGACCTGCTGGTTACAAACCCAGAAGGGTGGGTGGGAGATGTGGTGGTAAGAGGCCATCTTGAGCACAGAGGAACGATAGAGTTTTCAATCCTTGGTGAAGTAAGGAAGGGGGCCAACAAAACCTCTACTTTGGACTTGTGGAGGTTCGACTTTGGCCTATTTGAGGCACTGGTTCAGAGAGTCCCTTGGGAAATAATCCCTAATAACAGAAGTGTCTAGGAAGGCTGGACATTAAGAGGGAAATCTTAAAGGTGCAGGAACAGGCTGTGCCTGTGTGCCAAAAGAGGAGCCTGCAGGGAAGAAGACTGGCCTGACTGAACAGGGAGTTTTCAGTGGAACTCAGGGGAAAAAAAAGAGTATATGACCTTTGGAAAAAGTGACAGACAGTTCCAGAAGGCTACAAGGATGGCATTAGGTCGTGTAAAGACGAAGACAGAAAGTTCAAAATTCAGCTAGAACTCAATCTGGCCTCTGGTGTGAAAGACAATCATTAGTAGCTTTATAAATATATCAACAACAAAAGGAGTGTCAAGGAAAATGTGCATCCTTTCTTAATTGAATGATGGGGGGGAACCTTCTCACCAAGGATGAGGAAAAGGCTGAGGTGCTTAATGCTTTCTTTTCCTCACTCTTCAACAGAAAGCCCAGTTTTCCTCTGGGCAGCCAGCCCCTTGAGCTGGTAGACAGGGACAGGGAACAGAATAGGCCCTGTAATCCAGGAGGAAGCAGTAGGTGATCTGCTGAGCCCCTTAGACACTCACAAGTCTGTGGGATTGGATGGGGTTCATCTCATGGTACTGACGGAGCTGATGGAAGAGCTCACCAAGCCACTCTCCATCATTTATCATCAGTCCTGGCTAACCAGGGAGGACCAGGATGACTGGAGGTTGGCCTTCTACAGGAAGGGTTGGAAGAGAGATCTGAAGAACTACAACATGTCAGCTTGACCTCAGTGCCCAGGAAGATTATGAACAGATTATCTTTAGTATGATCACGTGGCAAGTACGGGACAACTCGGGGGTCAGGTCCAGCTGTCATGGATTCAGAAAAATTAAGTCCTACTTGACCAACCCGATCTCCTTTTATGACCAGGTGACCCAGCTAGATAGATTATGATAGTCTTTATTAGTTTAGTAGTTTAAAATTAACTTTGCTTTAAAATGTTCTTCCTACTAAGAATTCTATTACAACAACAACAACAACAAATCATTATTTGAATTATTCTGGAAAGAAAATAAAAAGAAATATTAAAAGAAAGAAAAGAAAAAAAAGAGAAATAGGACAAGCAGATGGAATAGAAACATAAAAAATGCATAATGATGTTTTCAGTGTTACTCATCACATTCAAATTACTGCCTGTTAACTAAGCAGGGACATTCACACAATCAACCTTTCCTACAATGAAATTAGATAAGATGGTGCTTTCAGACCTTAAGAAAATCAGTATTTTTATCCTTATTTTTTCAATTATATTCAAATTCCAGCAGCTGGTTTTGTTAAGAAAAAGAGGAAACAGATTCAGAGCTGAGAAAAAATACTTGTAGACTCATAATTTTCATATGAACATTTTTAAAGGATTTGCTCTAAACTGAAAAGACAAATTATAGCAGTAAGCAAGGCAAATCAGCAGTTTTGAATTGTAGTGTTTCACAAAACTCTCAGGGATAACTTGTGGGGGCAACTGAATTAAAAAACCTTTTAGCAGAACACTAGGTCCATCAAATTAACATAAATCCACGACCTCCACTGGCTATTTCTGGCTTAGAGTCTTAAGCCATTCTAATACCTGTTGATTTTTTATGTTTATTCCTGATAATAGTTTTTCATTATGTTCATTAAACATAAAATTGTGTTTATTGTTTTTGTTTGTTTGTTCCCAATCTGATTTCAGTCTGTTAAAAATGAAAAAATAATGTTCTTTAGTGTTTCAGTTTAATCTTCTGTACTGGTCCTTCAATGTTCTATCAGTCTGGTTTTTATTTTGAAACTAATAACAAAAGCATTTATTATGTTTTTGACTGACTTGTGTTCTTGCTCAACTCACATAAACTGCAATTAATAAACTCTGAAAAAGGATGAACGTATATTTCAGAATTTGGCTTCCGGTACAGGATTTTTTTTGATTTTTTTTTTTTTAGTGTTAATTTGAACGGATGTATTCAAACTGTTAAATAATTTTATTAACTGTGAAAAAATACATACCCCTTTAAGAAAGTCACCTTTAAAATGCTAAAATACTAAATCCAGAAATTGGTCTGGAACAATCATATTTTTATCATTGTACAAAAAGTTTGTCTTGTCAGGTCTGAAAAATGTTATAATCATCAAGTTTCTCCATGATACTTTGCCTTGGAATTTTATTGTTTGTGAAAAATTGCCTTATATAATCACCTAAAATTATTTATTATCTTGTAAAGAATAAGTCTTCTGTGGAAAATTACTTCTTGCTCAAAACACATGCATTCTTTTTGTGCATGTGGAGTTATGTGAAGTTTTTTTAACTGTATTTTATTTCTCGTCACTGCACAGTGAACACAATTCACTTTCCACCTAAGGTTATGTTTTATGTGGTAGAGGATAAAAATTGTTTGCTAGATTCATCAGTCCTATCACATAGATTTAGAAATAGTACAGTAGAAGATGGCAGTTTTAAACATACATGGTTAACAGAAAAGTTGGATTCACAACAAACATTCTGTTGTGATGGTGCATGACATGAAAAAAATATAACCGGTTGAGAAAATATTTTTCCATTTTAAAACAATCTTAGTTTCCAGTAACATTCTAAGCTTGGTCCATCAAAACTTTCCAACATTGGCCTGTAATTACTTTTTTTTTTTTTTTTTAATCTTCTGTACTGGTCCTTCAAACTAAAAACAAAAACAAAAGTATCGCCCTCCCCTCCAACCAAACACCCCTAAAATATCCTAAATAATTACTTTAATTTTTTTCTTCTCAGTGAAAAAGGAGTTTTGTTTGAATTGGTCCATTCCTATGAATGTTTTACATTTCTGTGACCTGTTACATTCTGACATTCTCGTATTTTAAATGCATGGCTACAGATATTTAACATCTGAATAGAAAACTGCATGTATGGATTCAATAAACAGAGGCACTTCCTTCTCAGAACTAATTTTATTTTATCATGTAACACTGAAATATGCTGATATAATACAGATTGAAGCTGAGGGATAAGTGCAGGTAAATAAAAGTACAACACAAAATCTGCTAAAAAATGATCATTGGTTCTATATAATGCACAGACCAAAAAGAAAATCTGTGAGTTCATCAAAGCTATTCAGTCTACCAAAAGGTATTAGCAAAAACCCTTGCCTGTTTTCAAGGTAACCAACCGAGATATGGTACAAATCAACATGCAGTTTGGACGAAATACTTGCTCAAGCACACAGACACGGGTTTTAGTTGGACTACCCAGGTCACAGATCACAAACACAGGCAGGACCACCTTCAGGTCAGTTCTGGCAGAGCAGCTGTCACATCAAATGAAACAGCCAGGAGGGAGGGAAGAGGGTTATGAGCTTTTCCACTTAGGTTTCCAAGCAGTAGATTGAACCAACTGACCTGACAGCTATGATCCTGCTTTCTGGTTTGTATGTATATAAAGCCAGATTTACTTTTACCACACAGACAGAAACCAGGGACCATAGGGGAAAAAAATAGAAAAATATGATTTTAGAGTGTAGAAGAAAATTTGGTATCTGCCAGAAGCAGCAGATGCAATGATGGATTAAGACAGATCTATTTCTTCAAAATTCTCCCTGACTCACTTTTATTCCCTTTTGTTTCTTCATCTATCTCATAACAAGACAACCGAGTTGGCATCCTTTATACTTGAGGTAGTGACAATTTAATTTGCTTTTAATGAAAAAGACATCTTGAGACAGATTTGGCTACATACTGTCTTAACCCCTCCTTGGAACAGGTGAGGAGCAAAAGGTGAGACTGTGCTTGGCTCTTTTGAGTCTGGAATAATTGACTCAAAACAGAAGGCAGAAAATGATGGAAACCCTTCCTTATTGCAAAGCAATGAATTTATCAGTGACTCAAATACACGTTCACTGGTCTTTTATTTTTGGTATTTTTCCTCGGTCACCAGGATCCTCACACCCTTCTCCACACACAAAGTGTCAGTGTCTGCTTCTTTGACTGTCCATTGAGCATTTGAATGATAACCATTCGTCTGACTCTCTGCATGGATTTGAAGTTAGGATTGTAATGCAGCAATCATCTGTGTGGAGTCAATCATTGTAATATTCTACTCAAGAAAGCTGATAATGGAACCTTTTTTATTTATGTATTTTGAGCAGGACATTTTAGTTTAAGTATCAAAGAAAGATGCCATCGTTAATATTAACCAGAGGCATTTTTACTTTATTAAATTTTTGAATTATATTTGCTAGTTCTAATTAGCTGCTTTTATCGTCATAATTTTTAAGGATTTCTATTAGTTCAGGGAGAGAATTTAATTAGAATATGACATTATTTGATACTGCAGGGAGACTTTAGATTCAGTAGTTAAAATTAAATAACGTAGCCCTAGCCTTTGCAATGTTTTTCAAATTATTTAATTAGCCAATTACAGCTTATTTAAGATGCACACGTTATTTACCTTGAGATACAATTCCCGTTGTGGTTTGATTCAGCTGATAGGTTCCAGGTTTGTTCAGACAGTATTGGACTTTGTGACTTTGGCTATCATCACTGTTGTTAAACAGGGTAACAATCTGAATAACAAATCCTACAATGCCATTGGTTTTGTGTATATCTCTGTACACAAGATTAAATTCAAAGTTTCATATGGTTTCCATGAGCATTCTTACTACACTGCAGTAAAACTTATCTGTTGTCTGCCCACCTTGTTTTTCTTTCAGTCCATCCACTCGTAAAAGAAATTTTCATGGTCACAGGGAAAATAAATAAAAATAATATTTGGGATTCTACAGTCCTACTTCGGTGAACAATTTAGTGTGCTGTAAAGAGCTTGCATTAACTCTCAGCCCTAAAAAAGCCCTTAACCAGGAAAACATGTCTATATTTTCCCTAAAGCATCCAAATGTAGCTCAGTTTAAGTAACAAAAGCCAGACGAAAAGCCAGAATCACTCAGAGTGGCAGAAGTCTTTTCTTGCTTTATACAGATAGCAAGAGGCCACAGTCTTTCACCTTTTGAACACTCAGAGAATGAACATGGCACCAAGAGTCCTTATGATACTTCTTTTGTCCTGAAAGCTGTATGAATATACTGCTTTGTTGTAGAGAGAATGTTGTATTGCTTTCCAGTTTCTTTAGGAATGACACTTCACTCAAGCATGGTTACAGTATTCCTGCAATTCAAAAATACCCAATGGCCTTTCATAGTAAGCTGAGACCTTGTCCTCTGGGTAAATGAGCAACATAACAGGCCCCTGCGAGAGAAGGCAAGGAGCTCTCTGCCTGCGCACAAAAGGCTTTCTTGCTGAAAGAGTGAGTGAAAGCTGCAGTTCCCAAACACTGCTGCTGAAGGTGGGCAGTGGGGCGTGCAGCCCTAATTTCCCTCAGCCCACAGCGAGGAACTGCAGCCTGAGGGTGCCATTTCACATTATTTATAGCTAAGCCTAACTTGCAGTTTGGTGATAACCAAAAAGGGGGGTTCCACAGCCACCTCTGGCTTGACAATTACAAGGCTGAGTGCTCTTTACCTACTAACTGCTCCTCATCCCACCTAGGAAGACTCCTTCCCTTGGTGAGCCGTGGGGCTGTCTCTGTAGGACATGCTCCTAACACCAGACTATGTCTGACACCCATCCATAGGGCGATGTCCCAGCCTCATCCCAGCTGGATCTGTCCCCAGAGAGGGGCCTGGTGCCTGGGCCTGGGTCTGCCTTGCTGACCCCTGGCTGTCCTGCTCCTGTTTGGGGCACTGGGACAGTCCCTGGCTGGTGAGGCTTGTTATGTACTTAGAAAAATCTCTTTACTATGAAAAGATTTCAGGATGATTATAAGTATATTTTCTGGACTTTCAACCAGTGCAGATGAAAGAGGGGTGGAGGGAAATAACAAAAATAGGGACTACCTTCATCAGATCTGGAAAGAGCATATGAAAACTTATAAAATGAGAGAAAAAACTAGGTTTATGAATAATGTTACTGAGAAAGAAGACAAAGAATTTCTAGGAAGCTTTGTGTTTCAGGCAGTACCCTAAAGAACATTGAATCCAAACTCTTAAAAAAAAGTAGGCCATAGCTATAACACTGAGCCAAGAGTTTCTCATTGTTTGGAGGTTTGATGTAATAATGAGATCATTCTCATATTTTTGTCCTTTGAACAAAGTGAATCTTTCAGTTTTACCTACTCAGGCCACTCCATTTTGGTGAAAGAGGCAAATTGCTACAACCTTGTTGTCTGTAAAATGCAACTCAAGAGCTCCTCATCCTCCTCCTTTACAGAAACATGCCATAAAAATTATAGGGTGAAACATGTTAGTAATAGCAACACAAAGTCTGGAGTTTCACTGGCAAGTTTCGGAAAGCATTCCAGTTTTGTGAATATTCAATATTGTTCATTGCCGAGGTAAAACAGAAAGAAACATTTTCCTGCATACACCGCAGTCACAATATGCTGTTGTACTAACCTGCAGCGATATTTGCATTGACCTGTAAGGCCATCCCATACACTGTGCAGCCACTTTTGACTCCCTGTACATGCTAACAGCACTGAAAAACCATGACATACAGCTGAAGTTGTACATCTGGTGTTTCACTGACATGTGTGGCAGGTTTTTGTGCCTGATACTCTCCAGAATCACAGTAGGATTTTTGAATAAGTTTCTTTTTTTTTCCTAACTTCGTACAGGAATATACAAGGAAAACAGTGAGAAGCTGAGCTTGAAGATCATACTCTAACTTGCTCTTTATCACAAAGATCTCAAGCAAAGGAGTGACAGGGTTTTCCGAGATACAGCGTTGAAATCTGCCTTATCCTTGGGACGGTGCTTAAGGATGCAGTCATACTGACTACAAAGCTTTTGCCCTTATGAATTTCTCAAAATGGGGGTATGTCCCTGTCATGATGGGAGATGCAGGAGATTTTTATCGAAGGGCTGTGGAATCAATGGATTGGCTTGCAACAGGAGAGCATACTAGTTACATTTTGTGGAGGAGAGAGGTTGTAGGATATGCTTCTGTGATCGCCTGTCTTAAGTCAAAAGAATGAGGTTCTTCTACAGTTAAAAAAAGAAAAAGAATTAGATGAACATGACTGGTCATGTGACAAATACTGACTACATGTAAATGCACATGCAGAAAATATATGCAGTATATCATATCTTATCTTCAGCCCTGTACCACATAATGCTTCACAGCTGGTGGCAACAGAACGAAGTACCTTTTCACCTTTACCACTCAGGTAAAATGCAAGTTGGATTTCCCTGTAAGAGCGTAAATACATCCATAGGAAAATTCCTGAGCTGACTGCAGATTGGCTTATACTCTGCAGAAGGGCACTGGTTTACTTACAAAATTGAAAAATTTCCTTATTTTCAGCTTTCATTGAAAGTACTCTGAAAATAGCATTGTAAGAAGCAGGAAAACCAAGTGACAAGTTTCCCTGACTATATAAATGAATGAACTCAGGTTTTGTGTGTATTAATGACTTCTGTTTTATTTTACTGAGTTTTTAAAAAGTAAAATGAACATTCATGAACCCACCAAGAAAGGGAAATGTAGAGGGAAGCTACATTATACATTATGAATAACTGCAACTTGGAGGGGTTAATGATTTAGAACTAGATCTAATAGTCTGTATAAATGCCTACATAGACAAGGAAATTTTTCATGATTTGTAAGAAATTAGATATGCAGTAAAATGAATTGTACATTAATTTTAACACCTGCCTTTGACATACTTCTGAGATCGATGTTCTGCTTACTGGGCTTTCCAAACTTCTTTGCAAAGCAAGAACTCAGGTAAAATCATTTCAAGCAGAAATCATTTGCCACAAGAGCTCAGTAAAACATCTTAACAATGTAACTTGCTTTATAAAAATTCTGCATAAAAAATCTATGACATTTTGGAGTGGTGGACTACATTATACAGGAAATAACTTCATGAACTGATCTTTTTTCTTATTCATGCCATGTGGAATCTGCTTCTTCTTTGCAATTCTGTAGGATTATTATGGCAATGACACCAGTTGCAAATGTGGAACAGTAACCTGAGGATAGCAGTCCTGCAGAATGTCAGGTTAGTCCATTTCTGTCATGTGGGTTACTCAGTGACCTTCTCTCCAGAACTCCAAGTCAACTGAAACTCAAATTTTGATCCAAGATCTTTGATGCAGGAAGGCAAGGGCAGCACCTTCCCACCTGCAGCAGAGGTAGCATCCAGAAGCAGAGGTAATTCCCACTCTTTCCTCTATGCTTGCCAGGAGAAAGATAACTGCTTCCCAAACTCTTTCCTTTCTCTTCAAGACAAGAGAAGAGTGTTGTTTCCACATTGTGCAAGCTTTAATAGGCTACTTTTTCCCAATATGCGAGAAAGCAGAGCGGCCAGGAGGCCTTCAACTCAAGACTGGATTTCATGCTATGATTGAAACCACAGAAATCATCATTTTCTCTATTTTCAATTATTATTAATGAAAGCTTATAGCAACATTAAGGACTCAAAGAGATATTTGTGTTATTAAAATGCTAGGAAATGCTTAATGACTTAATTTTATTTGATATTTCAAGCGTAATTAAACAACACAAGGCCAAATCCTGGTGTGTTGCACAATTTGAAATCAAATTATTAAATCTCTGACCTATCTTAGAAGATTTTTATGAGGTAGAATTAAAACCAGAATTTATTATATTTATAATTACAGAACCACAGAATAAACTGAGTTGGAAGGGACCCATCAGGAACATTGAGTCCAACTCCTGCCCAGCACAGCACTATCTCCAAGAATCACACCATGTACCCAAGAGTATAGCCCAAACACTTCTTGAACTCTCTCAGGCTTGGTGCTGTGACCACTTCCCTGGGGAGCCTGTTCCAGTGCCCAAAGTTGCATTATTATCTCAAATTGTAACTTCAATGTCTAGATTTAGTGGAAATTATCTGAAGGTGTGAATATGCACATATGCCTGCCAAGATACAGGACAGACCAGAAGCTAAGAAGAAAGGAACACATTGTATGAAACAGTTCTTTTCCTGAATTTTCTAATCTGTGAAAATGAAAGCCTTCTGTGGGGTCACACATGCCTTAGCAGCCCTCAGCTGGAAAAGAGACCGTGATAGAACGGGTTGCACTGGGCATCTGCAGGCTGCCTGTCAGTGTGGCTGTGCAAGGTCCTGCCTTGCTGGCGCTGCTGTGAGCTGCTCAGGAGGCCCATTGGCCTGGAAGCCTGAAGCCTCAGTTGCCTGCTTCCCTTCTTGCCTTGCAGTTTCTCAGCTGTCTGGGTTTCCAGAGATTACGAGAAACTCTGGCTCCTGGGAAAGAGCGATACAGCGTGATTAATTCTCCCTCACAAAGAATTACAGCATTTGGAAGTTTTCTTGCAAAGTGGAGTAGAATCAATTTGTTATAATCTCTTTTTATAATCTCTAATAAATATTTCACCTTTTTATTCTTGAGCAGAAACACGTGCTGTAAAAGTGCACAGCCGAAATGAAATGTCTTTTGATGTGGATGTATATAAGTCTCTAAGACTGAATTTTTTCTATTACTTGTTAGGCACAAATACCTTCCTAAAGTTAATGAGTACAAACATATTTTATTATACCTAGAGTTTTGTTCTTGTTATGGAACAAATAAAAGTAAAGGATGGCTCTAGACTCCATATTCTGATTTGGACTTGGAGATGATTAAACAATTTATATTTTGTTACATATAATTTTCTTTATTCTCAAACCCCAGGCATGCTTGACACACAAACAGCAAAAAAGGAGAATTGCATTTCTCACTTTACTATGCATACAGAAACACACATTATATTTGGATTCTGCTTCCTTCCTTCCATGAGCATTTTAAGAGCTTGCATTTTGAAAGGAAAAAGAAATGAAATTTGGTTTTGTGCAGAACAATACATCTGTTGTACTCCAGTCCAGAAAACTGTTCCCACACTCTGCAGCCTAACATGCTGTCAAGTTTGTGACTGAATTCGGAGTCATGACTATTTCCACAAGAATGAGAAGCCAGGCAAAAAAGCTCCTCATACAACAGCCATGTAATGGGTTGTTTCCTATTTGTGCTTTGGTTCAGCCCTATTATGGCATTAATACACTGGTTCTGCTTCTGGGAGGAGCTGCAATTCACATTAAAAATTGTATTATTTCACACATAATTTTCAATGGCATTGTGGGCAGTAATGTCAGAGAAAAGGTTTAGTTTGATCCTAAGAGAAGAAAGACTGAATGATCAGATTAAGACTCATGTTCTCTGTTTCTATCAACACTAAAATGGATTGCAGCATAGCTGCAAAGACCGAGCCTGCTTCAGGCTCAGAAAAAGCTCCTTGGTTAAGAAGAAGAAGTTTCCACACAACATTATCTCTCCCTGTTAATTTATTTCATTAAAGTGATTTATAGTTGATATTGCTTTTGTCTCAACTTGATGGTTGCAAAGACATGTTTCGCTATCAGGCATAGTGCCTTTTGTCCAATTTTCTAAATGTCACTACTAAAAGAAACTATGCAAAACATTTTAATTAATGCTGAATACAATCAAAGTGAAAAATGTTCATTGTACTGTTTCAGAAAAAAAAAAGTTATAGTAAATTAATCCCTTCATGTTCCCATTTGTAGCATACCAGTGAACTATAGAGGTTATTCAAAGAAGGTGGTTCCATTTTCATCATTTAGGAGTATCTAATTTTATAACATTTTTACAATTCTGGTGTTTATGATCTAAGTGTATAACGTATGATTATTTGTTTGTAAGTCCCATATTTTCAGAAGAAAAGTTGAAGGGGAACTATAGTGTAGAGAGGAAGTATGAGAGAAAATACAGAAAGCTAGTCATGCTATGCATTTTCTAATTACAGTGCTAATAAAGGATTATTTAAACTCTAACATTGTGATAGAGAGATCTTCCAATCTTCATTATAATAATTTTTGGTTCACCTACTATAAATTTTACATAAAGATACAGCTAGAACTATTTATTTTAGTCAGATTATTTTATCTAGGCATTTGTTTGCTAGATTCTGCTAGTAATTTATCTGACAGCTCTGGCATTTATGACTCTCTACCCGGGGAAGAACTTCAACATAAGTTTCCCACCATACCAGTGCCAAATTACTTTTGTGGTATAACTTCTTATGTTTAGTTGGTTTATCCAAACCTGTGCTTCTCACTAGAAAATTGTCAGAGCTGCAACTTGAAATGACCCAAATTTATTGTATAAATACCCTGAGACGAAAAACCTTGAAGTAGAAGTGCTGCATCCAGTAATCAGAAGATAATATTTTTCTCCAGACTGTAAAGAGTTTTCATTTTTATTCTCCACATTCGTAAAATATATTTGTAAAGTATATTACGACCTTGCAACCTTTTCAAAAAATTCTATGTGGAATTTCAGAATCTGCAGATGCAATAATTATTTTTATTGCCATTATTTTTTCCACATATGAGAAGAAGCACCTCTTGTAAACCTGGTGTATCAACCTTACAAATTAGTGCATAAGCTAAAGGTTTTTTTTTTTTTTTTTTTTTTTTTTTTTAACAGCTCTGCCTTAGAGCTCAATGGTGGGACTATTTTGAAACAGTGTTTAGAACACAACTCAGATTTCTTAAAACCGTATTTAAAAGTTTCAGAGAAATTTGAAAGTATTTTAGAGGAGGATAGACCAAGATTCACCTTAGATGAACTTGTGAAGATGGTGCCTTCATGGTGTTTCACTGAGTGCTGAACATGTATAAAACTGTCTCAAACTGAGAAATGGAGCAGATGTTATCCTTACCTACACCTTCTGCGATTCACAGTGGTGGAGATTTTAGAGATACAAAAAACTGATCCTTTAAAACAAACAAACAAAAAGAAAAGCCCTGAGGCTAACTTTAAAGGTTAAGCAGTCTTTCTTTCTTCTCCTTTGCTTCATCCTTTGATATTGCCAGATTCTTTATTTATTCATTTTAAGTTCCAAGATGCTCAGCTGGTGGATGGAGCCTCTTAGTGTAGTAATGATATAAGCCTTCATTCCTTCTTGTAAAAAAAATAATATCCATGAATAAATGACAATTATCTCTCAGCTGCCATGTCAGTCTCCTAACACTTCTCATCTGAGAACTGGTATCTGTTTGGCAGTGGTACCAAAGTGATATTTATTAAAGAGCTTCATAATTCCTGCTTGGGAGTTACATACTTTCTCTACACTGCAGGTCAGTCCTTATCTGCCCCAGAGTAAGTCACCTCTGCATACAGGAGAAATCCACTCACTTCTTACTCGTAATAAATTTTGGCTGTAGAGGAAGACCAAGTCTTAAGCACAGTTTAGACTTCTAAGTTATGTTTCTGTACATTTACATAATACAGCTGGTGTATAAAACTACTTACAAAGAGAACCCTCTTGCCACTGAGAGAATGTAAAACCTTTTAGTTCTGAATTTAACACAGAGAGAATGGCTAGGATAATAAGGATCAACTGAATCAGGGCAAACAATGAGACTTGGAGATACACAGAGAAAAATTGCTTGGAGTTACTAAATGTAGGATCTCAGCCCACAGAGAGAAGGCTATCGCCTATCGAATTGAAGGGACAAAGAAAGGAGCAAGGTAAAAGAGAGGACATGAAAGGATTGAACTTGTGAGATCCCCCCAGCACACAGCTTTCCCTGTTAGCAAAGGTGAGTTGCTTGTGTAACTGGGTTGTATAACAAGCCCCAAAGAGGTGAAGCTGTGATCATGAAACTATTTTGTTACTATTGACTTCATCAAACAACTGAGGCCCATGGGAAAAATGGGTTTGTACATTCAGAACAGCAGCTGCAATCTGAGAGGGAAAATATTGCTGAGCTATAAACTCAGGACATATGAAGGGTCTGAGTTTACCTGGTGCAGAGATAGGCAGTGGAAGTGAAGGGAGGGCACTGCTAAGTATTTTGCGAGACTTCTATTGATCTGATGACAATTCTCTTTTGTTGAGAAGGAATTCACCAGACATAACTCATGGCTTTTGGTAAGCCATATAAAGTTTCACTCCCATAGTTTTAGATCCTTAGTCTATGTACTTTGAAATATATTCTAGGCTTCATATTAAAGCGTGTACTAAGTGGAAAAACAGTCAATCATTTTTATGCCAATAATTTGCTAAGTAGGATTAGGACTAACCAGTTAAAGATATTATATTCACAGACATAGTGGTCTGTGTATTTACTGGGAATTGAAACATGTGGCTGTCACTTACCTAACTAAAAATTGGAGTGTGTCTTACACAATTCAGAGTAAATGTTAAGGAAAGAAGTTAGTTAAAAAAAAAAAGAAGACTAATTTAAAATAGGAACATAATCTAGTAAAAACCCGTCAATTTATTTTAAATGTTCACTAAAACATCAATAAAGGAAGATTTTCATTAAATAGAGATCACAGGACAGTTTTATTAAAAAATTGCAAGTTTTCTCCTTTTGAATTAAAATAAAGTCAGTAGTCTTCCTTATTTATATTTCAGGCCATATGTGAAATATCTGCATATAATTTTGGTCTACCAGGTAGGGTTCAGAAATGCAAAAATGACTGTATGTTCAATATATTATGTAATTTCACATATATAGAATTTTTGTATGCATAAATAAAACATTCACTCAGTGAGAAAAGAAAGTATATTCTACTATATTTTGGAAAAAAAGGGTATTTGAACGTTATTTTCCAATGCAACAGTTCATGCCACAGAAAAAAAAAAAAGGCCATACTATTGTATGGATTTTCAAAGAGTTAGGGAGGAATAGACAAGGCACAAATAGTTGAGAACAGCAACATGACAATGAGTTTTGGGAAGGTTTATAGTGGTGTCTAGTTTTAGGCATTTATTGCAGTAGAGATAAACTTATACCTTTAGGGTGTCAATTGCAATACAGTTGGCCAGAATGTTCCCAGATACCTGATTTAATAAGAACTAGGTAAAGATAAAAGCAGACAAAGGAATGAGACTGAAGTTTGAAGGCTAGAGGCATACAACATGAAACACTACTCGATATTTGTTCAATATTTGTTTGATTGTTATGACAAATGAGATTAAAATTGATGCTCTGCTGGCCAGTGACAGTGATATGAGAAAAAAAAAAAAAGTGTTGCAAAGGAAATATTTGCTATGGTAGTCAATAGCCAGAAAAATTAGTCAAGCTTAGATGAGAGAAGAGCACACACATAGTGTCATGGCAATTAGTAATGTGTATCAGAAATTATATTCCTGTGAATTAATCATTACCTAATTTAGTATTTTTTTAATCAATAATTCTTGTTTAATAAAAAAAAGTCTCTCATATCCTAGAACCTTACACAAACTGGTATTATTCTATTTAATAGTTAAACAGGCAATTCCAGGAGAAGCATTTTGAGTATGTTTTCGGGCAAATATATGTTTCTGGATAACCTGAAAACTGAACTCGACTACCTATTGAAGAACATAGGTCTTCTTTTAAAGGAAAACTTAACTTGCAAAAGAACACAGCAAATGGCAAAACTCCCACTAAATTTCTTGCAGAAAACTGCATCTCAGATTCTTTTGATGGCAGGGTGAGGAAAAATGCTACACTGTGGTTTCATATCTACTATTATACAACCTGCCAAAGGTACTCTGAAGGTGCCCCAATCAGAAATCTTGTATTACATTCCCAACAAAAAAGAATTCGTATGGGTCTATTCATTACTTGATTTAAAGCCTTGGTAAATTAAATGCCCAAATGACATGAAGTTCTTGTATGCACATCTCTATGACTGCTATTTAAACATTATAATCTGTATGGAAATAAACATCTTTTTCTAATTTTGGAGTTCACATTTAGCAGTATTTTGTCTGTGGGCAGTTTCAACAACTTTGTGCAGAGTACTGTTCTTTCCAAGATGAAGGTGGCAAAATCTTGTCCTTTTTCAGTACAAATGAGAGCTTGTACTAGACTAGGGTAGCATTTTGATGTTCTGCAGAAAACTCCATTACAGTATTTTAGCTTTGCCCTGCTGAACCTGGAGTACTTGCAATAATCAGTGCCCTTCCTAGCCTGTTTAGGTTATTTTTTTTTCTTTTTTTTTTATTTTTTAATTAGCCTCTGCCAATCTTTAGGGATTAATTTCTGCATTGTTTTGTAATCTTTACAAAAATAGAAAATATATGTAAAATTATGTAAACCACTAGTTTGCATGCACAGTAAAAACTACGAAAATCTCATTTTTCAGGCAGCAGCAGGGAAGAAAGCCACAAAATGGTGAACTGGTAGCAACTGCAAAATAAGCTACTTGACAATAGAAATAATAATAATAAAAATTATCTATAATCTTGGCTTTTGCCCAGAACAATAGCAATAAGAAATGTAAAGGTGACTGATCTATTCGATCGCAAGAGTCACCATAGAAAGTGTTAGATATTTCCTAAGAGCATTTCGTGGATGCTAGGTACTGAATATAGTGTATCTAAAATCCTTTACACCTCTTTTTTGTTTAATTGATTGATTTATTTACACTGTAAGAAAACAAAGCAGGGGAATTCTTTTTTCTTTGGCTTTCACATCCAACAGCAAAAGAAAAGAAATTAACAGAATAGTACAGATTTCTGTGAGTTTGTCTGGGGACTGAATTTGACATTGTGTTTTTAAAACTATTTGTGACTTAAAAAAACCCCTGCTGGCTTTGAGACACCTTCATTTTTTGAAAACTGTTTTATACAGTTGATCAGAAGTTTCCCTCCAGCATGTTAGTTTTTCAAGAAGCTGTTTACACATCTTCCTTTACACCACACTGGCAGCACATAGGGGATTTAAAATGAAAGTAATTTACCTGCAGGTCTATAACAGGTACAAGACAGCTCATAAGCCACTACTCAAGAATCATGAACACTCAGGATCAGTATCCATTACCCATCTTTCTTTTTTTTTTTTCAAATCACACCTAAAGGTATGTTATGATCTCGTTATTAAAATTATTAGAAAGATGCCTCTGCCCCAATTAAGGTGCAAACGAAACCATATGCCTGAGTCAAGAGTGTGGATTTTATTTAACAGTAAACGTGAGGCAGCGAGAGAGATAGAAAGAAATAGAAAAAAAAAAAATGGAGGGAGAGAAACAGAGTGACAGAGAGACAGACTAAGTAGAAAATACCACTACTCCATGGATCCTGATGGCATCCCATTGATCCTCTTCTTCCAGTCTTCTTGGTGGTGAGGATCCTCCAAAAACATAGAGTCTGTTAGATTAATATACATTCAGGCCAGGTGGGAATGCCCAGATACTTCCCCTGGAGGTGGGGATGGGGGGCAAGTTTGACCTTGTCTCCTGCAACAGACTCTAGATCTGTTGCATCACTTTGCATCACATGCAGTCCTGTGTGCTCAGGCATGAGCCTGGGGAGCGCTTTGGGGGGTCTTTGATGGATTATGGCACCCCCTCAGCTGCATCTCATGTGAATGTCCCATGGATGTGGCCTTCCCGGAGTGGGGGTTTTACGGCTGAGCCAGTGTGTGAAGGGAGGATTGGGTGTTCACTGCCTCTGACCAGAAGTTACACCACACACCCAAAACTCTCCTCCTCCCCCCTCAGGTGTGGGGGAGTGTGTGCAAAGCTGCCCTCAGCAGATGAGTCTGTGGGCTGTGGCCTCCCCCACCCTGAACCCAGCCAGGGATGACTTTCAGGACAGCTGCTGGGTTTAACTCTCTTGTGGGTTTATTCTTCTCCCTCAGCCATGTTTACTTTTCCCTAGACCTGAGATAATTGGACAATATCATCACCTTTATCTTGTCTCAAGTTCCCTTAGGTGGCTTAACTCCTAGTCCAAAGTTCCAGTCAGGAGGCATATTCAGGGAAGGGTGGGCTTAGGTGGTCAGAGCTTCTTTATAGAGTTTTCCCATAATGGGTAAAAAGTCCTTCACAACAATGTTTAAGCCATGAACCATAACATTTCACTCTCACAAGGTATCAGGAAACACAAGGATAATGAGAAAAAGAGAATCCTTCACTTGTTTGAAAGCCTGAATAAATACTATCAATTATATTCCAAATTCTGATTTTTTCTGTTCCAGAAAAAGGTTGGTAAAGGCAAAACAGATAAGAACTCTATAGAGTTGTGCTGATTATGGAGTAGAGTTAATTTTCTTCACAGTGGCTGGTACAGGGCTGTGGTTTGGATTTTTGTTGAACACAGGGTTGAAAATACAGAGATGTTTTTGTTGTTGAAAAGGGCTTACACAGAGCCAAGGCCTTTTCTGCTTTTTGTATTGTCATGCTGGAGAAGAAGTTGGGGGTGCTTGGGAGGTCTGGAGAAGACAGGACAGATGATCCCAACTGACCAAAGGGATATTCCAGACCATATGACATCATGCTCATTATATAAAGTGGGAGGAAGAAAGAGGAAGGGGATGATGTTTGGAGTGATGGTGTTTGTCTTCCTAAGTCACTGTTACAGATGATGGGGCCCTGCTCTCCTGGAGATGGTTGAACACCTGCCTGCCCATGGGAAGTGGTAAATGAATGCCTTGTTTTGCTTTTCCATATTACACTGTCTTTATCTCAATCCACAAGTTCTCTACCTTTCACCCTTCCGATTCTCTCCCTGATCCCACTGGTGGGGGAGTGAAAGAGCGGCTGTGTGGGCCGTGGTGGCTGACTGGGGATAAAGCACAACCAAGGCCCATAACTTTTCACATGAACATACTGCTGACTTGTAGCTTTGGGAAAAAAAAAAACTTCTTCTACCACAAAATACTAAAATAGGTTGCTTGAGATGCTATGTTTTAATATAGTTCTTCCTTTTCTTTACGGAAATATCCAGTATTGTAACCTACTTCCTCAATGATTATTTATTTGCATTTCTCCTGAAGTTTCAAAAATTGAGTTTCTTTGATGGTTTTATTCTTTATTTACTGGTATTTTTCTTGGGAGATGGAAGCACTTAATAAAAAGCTGGTCACTGCTCAAATACACATAAAGAATAACATATGAGCAAAACAATGCATCATAGTTTAAGTCACAAAAATGTTAATGCTAAATAGCACTTGACACTGTTTTAATGATCAGAGTTAATTGTCAGCCACATTTGAAGATGAAAGAGAATGTAAATGTTGTTGATTCCAGTTGGGCAGCTTGAAAGGGGTTAATATGTTCTTAGCACTTTGAAGTCTAAATTACTTTCAGAGAGTAATATCCATATGGTACCTTGAAGGAAGGCCTAAGCAGTAAACTTTAACTGCTGCCTGAGTTGGCAATCATTTCCTAGAGACAAGACACTGCACGAGAAATTGCTCTATAAATAAGATCCCTTGCAGAAGAATTAAAATTAAATTCATATTATTGGTCTTCACTAGGAGCCATAAAAAACACAGGACAGCCAGGAAGTGGCACTTGTTTCAAATCACTGTTAGAAGCACCTGAAGGACACCCCTAAAGTCAGCTTGATCAATGATGATGAATGCACTGGTCAAGCTTTCTGTGCAACTGTAATGCATTTGGAAGCCTTGAGGAAATACATCTGGCAAAAAGAAATAGGACAGATATGAGATATTCCTGCTGCAGAGATTTTCCTATGACCATTAATCCAGATATGTGCACTACCTTCCTAAGCAAAGTATCTCTAAACTCTTCCCTGTATCTTCCCCAAGTCTTTTGGGCTCTCCCGCGTTCTCATCTCCTTGATACAATGTTTCTGAAGTGTGACCTGTTTTTTGTGGTTTGAAGGAAGGTGAGTGGTCATACTGTCTGAATGAGACTTATGATCCCCCCTGCCAAATCATGCATTTTGCTAGCAGTGTCGAGATGGAAACTCTTGTGTGATGTTTGCATTGGATCTCTGGCTGCTGTGCCTGGATACTGATATTTTGTGACCATTTACACAAGGCTGTCAGTACTGGAAAAATGTCACATGAAAGTTTAAAGGTTTGACCTGTAAATCTGATGGGGATGATGGCTGCAGGTAGGTGGAGGTGGGAGGGAAAGAGATTGAAAAGTGTATGTCACCTATTTGAACGAAGGCTTCTTTATATCATAGAACAGGCAGGCAGAAAAGAAATCAAACTGCTGGAACCAATGTCAGAAGCCTAAAGTATTCAAACCAGAAAGCAAGAAATGATATATCATTACCTAAACTGAATTGGATTACTAGAGCCCTTCCACGAAAGTTGTGATTTGTTCTCCTTTATAATTTAGTTTTTTCTTCAGACACTACAAACCATGAGCAAAATATTCTGAACTATTACCCATATAGCACTTTATGAAGGGAGTGATGGATATTCTGGAGGTAGCAGTGACGTTGATGGCAGTGCATAACAAAAGAAACCTGAAAATATTTGAATTTTTTTTAAAAATAAAACTTATTTCTAGTTGCTGCTATTTTGAAAATTATTTTCAGTCAGCTTCATACCTTTGAAAGGTGACGGATTAATGTCATCAGGACTATCAATCTGCTATTATTGCACACAACAGATATGTGCCTGTCAGTTGCCATAGCTGTGAACTTTAACCACATTCCTTAAGGGTGATGAGATAGCATCCAAATTGCTTAAGTACTATAATACCTGATGAATATGTTGGGAAGTGTATTGAGAATATAACATCTGATTAAAGAGACAACAACAATTTTATTAGAAGCAATTTCTGTCTATTTTTCTGTTTGCTGATTATTAGCAAACACAGCAGAGAGTCACAATAGTTCAAACAGTTTAAATATGTGTTTGAAAATGGTTCACTAAGATGTGTAATTAAAAATTGTTTTGACTTGGTGTTTTCCAAGGTGTAAAAATGTACTGTAAGACATTTGGGGGTTTAAACATTGTAAGAACTTATGTTCATTGACCATATATCTTGCTGCTTGTTTTTTTTTTGTTTGTTTGTTTTTCTTTTCCTTCAAGTGTTTCATTTTTATTCGTAGGATCATAGAATGGTTTTGGTAGGAAGGGACCTTAAAGGTTATCTAGTTCCAATCCTTCTTCCATGGGCAATTCAGGCTCCAGAAGAGCTCTAAAATCCTGCACGTAAACTTTTGCTCACACAGAACAGAAAACATGGATTTCAGCATCCTATGTTTTCCCTGTACCGCAGGTCCTGTTTCTAAATTTAGCAGATAAAGTGAAAAGCAATGAGAAGTCAACTAAATGTTAACATCTTACTCAATTACAAAATATCTTGTATAGAATTTAAACATACCCTTTAAAGTTTTGTTAAATTAGGCCCTAAAAGTATTTTGTCTTACTCTTAAGTCTGTTAATAAAAGCATCAATTAGTGTTAACTTCAGCAATGCAGTCCCTGAAAACTCCTTCATAATTCACACTCTTGAAGAAAACCAGACAGAGCAGACAGCAATAATTTTCAGGTTTTTTTGCCCTGTAGCTTGATTCTGCACTCACATAGACTACCAGCAAGGTGCTTACAGCTGTGTATTAAACAGTCTCGAATCAAAAGGCTGGATTTGAACGGACAGCTATGTTATATATTTCTCCATTAGCTGAGGCTGAATTAAACAGATACATGTACAAGTAAAGAAAGCTAAAAACATAAGAATTCTGCAATTTTATGCCCCACTGAAACACAAACAAAGAATTATTATTTATTTTAGGCTTTCTAATGTTGGAATTAAACATTCTGCAAATATATTTCCCTCACTGATGACACATTAGGACAAGATAGTATGTAAGACTCAAACAAATAACTTAATGATTCAGGGCAAATTTGGTGATTTATAATGCAAGAGCCAAGCTCATTCATGTTCTGAACATTCTTGCAAGAGCATTTAATTTCTTGAGAAGAAAACTTTGACATGAATGACAGAGTAGTTAGGATCAAGTATAGATCTCATCATCATGCTTCATTACTTTAAGGCTGGTAAGTACTGTATGAGGTTTCCAAAGTTGGTTTATTTTGCACATTAGTCACAACCATGCTCTTTTCGATATGACAATTAAATAGTCCATTAGTCATTTTATAGGGTATTTATTCACCAGCCAAGAGAAAATTGTTATTCTGCTCTGAGATGAGCGGGGTAATTCCTGACAGATAAAATCAGAAACCTTTTTCACAAATGTGCGCATATCCAGATGCCCACCTTCAATTAATTCCAGCAGCACGGTTTATTACCCTGTCCTTATAGAGTGCTTAAGTACCTGCACAGTAAAGTTCCTTTCAGCTCAGTAGCAAATTAGTTGCTGGATCAGAGAACTTGCCTCTCAGGAAAGGCAGTACAATGTCTGAGGTCAATTAAGTTTAGTTTTGGCATAGCTTAGAGATTCACTTTTAGGTCGCCTAAAATGACACCAGTTCACGAAATCAATTCTGATATCTTTAAAGTATTGTTTGAAAGATGTCTGGCATCCTTGAAGAGAGGTAAAATATTCAAGGTCCTTAAATTTTTTTTTCTTTGGCCAAGGCAAGCCCAGCTGTCTGTTTTCAAGGTCCTAGTTAGCAGATCACAACAATTTAAGCCACTAACTCTGTCGGGGTCTGGAGCATCTCTCTTATGAGGAGAGACTGCAGGAGCTGAGCCTGTCTAATCTCAGAAGAGAATGAGAGGGGATTTCATCAATGAATATAAATATCTCAAAGGTATTTGTCAAAAGGATGATGCCAGACTCTTTTTAGGGTGCCTAGTGATGGGATGAGGAACAATGGCCATAAAGAAAAACACAAGAAGTTCCACCCCAACATGAGGAAGAACTTATTCACATTGAGGGTGGCAGAGCACTGCAACAGGCTGTCCAGGGAGGTCATGGAGTCTCCTTTCCCGGAGATATGCAAAACCAACCTGGACACATTCCTGTGCAATCTGCTCAAGGTGACCCTGCCTTGGCATGTGGGTTGGACTAGGTGATCCTCAGAGCTCCCTTCCGAACCTAACTAATCTGTGATTCTGTGATTTTGTATGAAATATCCATTCATACAGGTAGACTGTAAATCTGACTGAGGAAGACCGTGTTCCAACCCGACAGCACACAATAACAAATGCAGTGCCTCCTATAGCTACTTCTTTAGCATGGAAAACCTGTACCTTACTCCATGACATTGGTGTAACATCAAACATACATGTTAAGTCACACGTTTCAATTGTGTCTAATCTGTCAGTTTAAACAGTGCTGATCTGAGAGGAAGGGAATGAGGAAAAATAAAGGTACTGCTGTGGAGAAATGAACACAAAAACTTTACAGCAAAAAATGTTCCATGAACTTTAATCTTATATAATGAAATGAGGCCAGTTAAAGTAATTCCGTATGGTGGGTTGATCTTGGCTGGCTGCCAGATGCCTCCCCGGGTGCTCTCTCACTCCCACTCCTCAACAAGACAAAGGGAGAAAACAGTATGGAAAAGCTCATGGGTCATTATAAAGACAACGGCACTTACCAAGTACTATCATGGGCAAAAACAGAATTAACACAGGGAAAATTAATTTGATGTATTGCCAAGTAAAACAGAGTAGGATGATGAGAAAAGAATGACTAAAACTAAAACACCTTCCACCTCATACTGTTTTTCTTCACAGGTTCAACTTCACTCTTCCATCCCTGATTCTTCTACTTATTTTCCTGAGAGAACTGGAGCAGAGGAACAGAGAAGGGGGGCTTGAGATCAGTCCCTAGTAGCTCCTCTCTGCCATTCCTTCCTCCTAACACTTCTTTGGAAAATACCCAAGGAGATGGGCTGGTTATTGACTGTAGCTAATATGATGTGTTGATGTATGCAAAGGAGATGGTTAAAAAGCCAGGGAAGGGTATTTTACTTGGAGATGAGTTGTTTGTGCTTTATTTACCTAGGACAATTATTTACCTAAAGTTCAGAGAAATACTGGAAGAAATATATTTCTCAACAATGGAAAAGCTTTTGTTCAGTGTTTAAAGGCTGATCAAGCATTGGAACAGGCTGCCCATAGAAGCGATTGAGCCACCATCTCTGAAGGTATTTAAAAGATGTTAATGTGGAATTTAAGGGCATGATTTAGTGGTGGACTTGGCAGTACTGGATTAATGGTTGGACTTGATGACCTTAGAGGCCTTTTCCAACAAAAATGTTTATATGATTATTTGATTTCAAAAGCAGAACAGTGTATGTCACCTTAGGCAGGATTCAAAGGTGCTTTTGGTTATTTTAAACAGGTTATGCACTTGATAATATTTAATTGGTAAAACTTCCAAAATGAAATTTAGGATGTGTTAGATAACAGGATCCAGCCTCTGTTTTTTCTCAGTTGAGACTACAGATACCATATCTTCGTGTTTGTGATGTCTGTAGATTCTCATTAAACCCGTTCTTACTTTATGGTCTGAACCTGGCACAGAAACCTCATCACATGAAAACTTACTTACCCTACTTAGCTGTAGACCAGACACACCACCACCCCCTATGACAAAAGATACCTTAATCTGATTTTGATATGCTGGCTGGCTGAATTTCTGCCTAGTCACCAGGGGGATAGTTAACAAGCAACCAAGACAGATACCACTCCTGAACTGGTGGCAGCCAGTTCCTTTATCTGGAATCCATGAAAACTACTAGGCTACAGAAGAAATTCAAGAAGACCCTGTAATCCCTTCCACTTGAAGAGTGCTGAAAATGGCAGAAACAATTCTCAGGAAAGTAAGGAAGTTTTGATAATTTGAGATACTGGTTTCAGCCCTCCAGCAAAGCTAAAACAGCTGGTGATTTAAAACAACACACCATGCCAGACAGATGCAATATTCCTGAGAACCTACAATCTATGCCCAGATCCACCAATGCACTTATATTAGTGAAACACAGAAGAATAAATCACACCACTAAAACAAAATTATGAATATGTGATTTGTACTTAATGTTAATTTAATGAATTGGGCCCTTTTAAACATACATATTTCATTTGTCTGACTCATTAACCCTAAACTAAATTTTCAAAATATAATCTCTTAATAAGTTTCAATATCAGCCATGCCTTATTAGAAGGATGCTCAGTTTCTGAATTAACAGCCCTCTCTTCTTCAAGGTACTAGCAATATTTAGCTGAACTTGAGCTTTGAAATGATCTACAGTAGCTCATATTCATGTTGTGAGAAAATTAGTACATACTTCCACTAACAGTCACAGGAATTAATCCTCAAAATTTCATTTTACTGGCATGAAATTCCATCCTCATGAGTCTGCTGTGTTCCTCGCAGCATTTCATAGATAATTATTCTTGATCTACTTTCATGACCTACTGAGTTCCATTCCGCTGACATTTTTGCTTTTTTTCCTTAGATTGTCTGAGTCTCTCCCCTTATTTGCTGATCCTTGTGTCCTTCTGTCAATCTTCATTTTACATTTTGCAAGAGGTGTATGCACAAGCTGATGAACAGAGTTTAGAAAAACTTATAAATACATTCAGGAGCACTGCACATTAATGCTTTGTCCTTGTAGATTAAAGAGTAACATTTGCGAACAGAAACTATAAACAAAGTCATGAGAGGGGGTCTGCGAAATTGATAACGACGTTTTAACGTTTTAATGATGCCTGTATCCAAATCCTTTAACAAAAAGTCAAGAGTAAGCTCTTTATTTTTATCCATGCACCAGTGAAACCATTGCTGAATCCACCCATTCCAGCTTGTCCTACAGCCAAGCCTGTTTGTTTGATGTCTCTCGGAGAGTCAGGTTCCCTGAACTCTGGTCATGCCCGTGTTGTGGAATCACTGTGTTAGTTTTGGCTTCATCCCTTAGGGACCATCAGAGCAACCATTAGGTTAAGCTGCACTTCATTCGTGGGCTAGTCTCTTAATTATATTAGCTGATTATAGATGTGAACAAAAATGGCAGAACTGAAGACAAATGGATTTTCCAGCACGGTTCATTAAAATGCAGTTCATTCAAATATCTTGCAAGGATGTCAAATAGGTGAGAATATTAATATAGGCAAATCAAAACTGATTATAAAAGCTGCTGAAGAAATCAGAGTAAGATAAAAGTTGACATGAAAGGTTAATTTAAGCAGTGAGACTGCTTTAAGTCCATTGGTTTAAAACGGTTGTGTAAGTCCACTGTGCTAAAATAATCTAATAACTGGTTTTCAGCTTGTTGCAGTCTGGCCTCTAGTTCGTGCAGACATTGTGAAAATTACGTTCAGGTAGCTGGGATACCAATCAAAATACCTCTTTATCTCGGCTTAGGATGGAGCACAAAGCCATTGCACAAACAGTCTAAAATGGTGTGGCTAAACCATGATGATATCAGGTGCATGCAGCCACACTGAGCAGAACCAGAGAGACTGGAGTTTGGGATGGCAGCACAGTCACCGAGCAATGTCTCCTTTCCTTATAGGTGAGCCTTAGTGGCAGAAGGCACAGTCACTTCATGAGGTGAGCACAGAGGGCACAGCTGCTGAGAGCGACACTGCACTGCTTGGAAAGCACCTACTTGAGATGAACTGGTCTTCCAAATCCGACAGAACTGCTTCCAGCACTATCAGGGCACTGACATGGGCAAACAAACCAATATATTATCTCACTAGCATAAATGTAGTTTAGTTATTTCCATACAGATTTAATCTTTGACTGTACTGCGGACACACTCTAATTTGTTCAGTGGTGACAGTAGGAACAAATGTTTTATGTTTTTAAGTTCCTTACACAATCCCACTATTGTAGAATTTTTTGTTATGAGGATTGCGAAGTGGCTTTTTTGGTGTTTTGGTTTTCTCTTTCACTCTAAAGTTTATTGATGGGTTTTTCTTTAAGAATGTGGCTTTCTTATAGGTAGAAGATGTGGAATGGATGTTAGATATTAACTTGCCAAAAAGTTACATTGCTGTGATGGACAGAGGCCAGGGAATACGCTGTTTTAAGCAATTTACTTGGTTTGAGGCAAGAAACTGTGTCTTATTATATTACTAGCAGTGTTATTACTGGGTTGGACCCACATTGCCTTGACTAATATCCATGTGATACTAATTATAAGTAACAAGTCTATAATTACCAGTATCATTAACATTCTGAGTCAAGAGTTTAAAGCATACAATAACACCAATACAATTAATAGAACACGGAATCTGTTGTTGTAGAGGACAAACACAAAACCAGATCTTTAATCCAAAGAACTTAGTCTAAATACTTAAGAAAAAATGTTTTTCTTATATGTTGTGACATATTTCTACTTTAAATATTAAGGCTGCAAGAAAATTCATATTCCTTAAGCATATAAACTAAGACAAGCACTTTCTTAAGTATCTGTTTATTATGAAACCCACATTCCTTTGAGTTCAGTATCAAAGCCCCCCCCAGATTACACTGGGTCCAGAACTTTGTTCAGACACTGTTTTCCCATTCCTTTTGGAAACTATCAACTCCAGAAGTCCTTGTGCACTTTCTAAAATTCAAAGTTTATATTTGTTCTCTCTCCACTCTCTTCTATAGTGTCACCATCTAAGTATTGCTGTGTGGTACAGAATGAATGTCAAGTAGTCCCCATTTATAAGGGGTATAGATTTGAAGTGCTAATATGCCAGCTATTGACATTTCTAAAGAATACTGCTGATTGATATTGCAGCCCAGAAGTATCTTTTAAACACTAGAGCAAAGGGTATACATCAACAGTAGCAGTACTCAAACACAAAATTCTGACAGCATGGGATAACAGACTATTCCTCCTTCAAGTCATGGAAAATTCAGTTTTAAACCTAAGGGTACATGAGACCTCTGAAGAGTTACTTTCTTAGATTTTAATTTCTCTGACACTGTCCTTTTTTCTAGCTGCAGGCAAACATAATCAGCACCTTACAATTTCTGCTGCAGTTATATTGACCCCTAGCTTTCTGTATTTGCTAATCTATTGTTATTTTACTTAAATACTCTCTGAATAACTGTTTTGTCAACCCCATCCTTAAAGGCACACAAAATCCAAACAAATCATCAAATCCAATGATCAGAGCTATGGATAATAACAAAGGGAATGCAGCTGACTCCAGCTGGTTTCTTCTTGCTGCTAGACTGAGAAGACTGTCATTGCTCCACACCTCCTAACCATAGGACACATATCTGAGAATTGCAGATAAGATTATTGTAATAATTTCTTCCTAATCCTGTTTCCTTTGTTCCTATGATGAACCGCCTGGATGCAGCACCTGCCATCACAGACAACCATGTCACATAATCCCTTTCATAAACTTAATCAAGTAATTTAAAAAGTACTTAGGCCTCTTGATCCCGCTATTGCTATTTTGCTCAAAACCATCACAGACCTTTTTGTTACGATTCGTCTTGTATTTCTGATCCTTGTTTGATTCAAGGCCAGTTCTTACCCATTTGATCTCTTGCCCAACATTGTATACTGGTAAATAAGATGAAATGATAAGCATGAAGTAGGAAAATAAGCTATTTTAATTAAGAACAGTCAGAGCCATTCTGTTTCATACTGTGTTATACTAAAGCCTGCTCCTTGAAAACCTGCTGGGTAGTGTGTCCTCTCTGTTTGTGAGGTCCTGGGATTAGCCTATGTATATCACTCTGTCCCACATGGATTTTTAAACTGTAACCTGTAGAAATACACGAGACAAGAATCACACACATTATATACTAAATCAGCTTAGTGGCTTCTGAAGTGGAAATATTTCTTCTTGTTCTAAAGGAACAAGTACACTTAGATTTTCTTGAATCATATCTTATATTTTCATGGCATTTTTGTATAGCCATCCTATGAGGAATTAATATTTACACATTAATTGAGAATATCTTTTAATAGAAACATTGTTCCCTAGTTTTTAGTACATTATGTTTAAGTAAGTTATGTTTCATTAATACAGTTGAATTTGATCTCTTTTCTGATATTCACCTCTTTGAGATTCTCTGTTAACATCATCACTCTGAGTTGACGCTTACATTCAGTAAAACCTGTTGCAATCTTCTTTTTTTTTTTCTGTCTACTTTATAAGCTTCACCTATCCCTCTCGTCGTTTAAAAATAACTTTTTTTTCATCATCGTGTTGAAGACTTTATGGAAATTCTAACAGATAAGATGACTGTGAAAGAGTCCGTCTTCTCTAAGAAAGATGAAAGGTCAATCTAATACTATTTTGCTAATGCGTATCATACACGTCAAGGTCTTTTCATTTGATTCAATTCCTATAATAATTATTTCCTTTAAGATTTATTTTAATTGAATAGCCAAGGTCATTTTGAAAGTCTTTTAGCTGCCTAAGTCATTTTCTTTCCTTTCCATTCAAGGAATATGACTACTGAATATCGATACATTTATTTTTTTCTTCAAGCCTTTATTTGTTCCATACTGGTTTGTCCAAAGAAAAATAAAAATATTAATATCCTATCGAAGATAAAATAAAATGGAATAGAATAGAATAGAATAGAATAGAATAGAATAGAATAGAATAGAATAGAATAGAATAGAATAGAATAGAATAGAATAATTTAGTTTGAAAATTACCTCTAAGATCATTGAGATAAATCATTAATCTAGCACTGCCAAGTCTGCTACTAAACTGCATCCCTGCATGCCAGGTCTACACTTCTTTTAATACCTCCAGGGTTGATGACTCCACCACTCCCCTGGTCAGCCTGTTCCAATGTCTGACCACCCTTTC
>VWZT01008531.1:34630-56461 GCA_013397055.1 Pachycephala philippinensis
CTCTCCTCTCCTCTCCTCTCCTCTCCTCTCCTCTCTCCATCATCCAACCATTCAACTGTGCTAAAGTTCTAATTTCTGTTTTGAAGCAAAGTGTCCTGATTTTTTCTTCACTGCTCATGTCCTTGGTTTTACTAGCATTTCAAGTCCAACCTGCTCAAGTTGCACTGTCACAGCTGTCTTGAAGAATGACAATTCTGTGCAGAAAATTGAACCATGAGAGAACATAGTGTTTCAAGGTGTTTCCTTTCATCTATTCTTGTTTACCTCACTGGTAACATTTTCAGATATAAATGGATTCAAGTCTAATTCCAGATGCAGTTTAATATTTGTCATTAATTTTGTATAACAGCCTCATTTATTCTTAACATTTATGGTCATTTTGTCATTCAGATCCTGGATTAAGTTAGTGTAACTCTAGAATAACTGATAAAAAATTTAATATTTCCTTTATATTTAAAATAAGAACAATAAACCTTTTATGCTAATAACATAATATATGGCCAAAGAATATTACTAAGTACCTGGAAAGCTATTTGATTCCTTTAATTTCTATGATTTAAATGTGTTTTTGGCATTTCATCTGGGTCAGGTACTTTGCATTATTAATCTTCTGAAGTGTTCTGAAACCTTTTCTCCCTGCATGGTATATATCATTCTTCAGATTAGCTCACAGGTTTTTGGCACCTTTCTCAGATTATCTCAATTCATTACTTTATCAAAACACTTATTTTTTAAATTTTATTGAAATTCAATTAATTTATTTACAATACAACATGCTCACTTCTAATATCAGTGAATTAATAAATTTCCCACAGTAACTAGTAAAAGTATGTTTATACTCCTTCAGATCTTCCTACTTAGTGATTAAATTTATCACTGTCTGCATCTTTTTTCTTCTCCTGAACATTATCTTGTGCCAATGTAACATTATTCCAGCTAATAGCTGGCTGTACCTTCACACATCTCAAATAAAGGTGTTTCTAGTGTGCACTTTATCCACTCAGCCTTGACAAAATTCCAAACTCCTTTCACTCTGCGTTTCTACAAATTCCTGCGTGTGAGGATAGATCACTCTTATGCTTTGAGGAGATTGTCCTTGAAGATCAGCAAGCTGTCATGGGCTATCATGCCCTTAAGAATGAGATCCCTGGGAGGACAAGGCCATTCCGGGGAAGCTGCTGGCCAGTTCCCAAGTCTGCTGCCCTGAAGGGTCTTTTTTCTGCTATCTACCTTTCTGTTTACCTCAGAATTTAAAATTGTACAATGGCATGGTCACAGCAGCAAAGGTTGTCATCGATCCTGAAATCCATTACCATTCTTCTTTTGCTTGAACAATAGATGCAGCAGAGGGCACTTTCTCTAGTTTGGCTACCCAAAACCTGCATCAAAAATTGATCCTGTCACACTCCAGAAATCTCAGCTTCTCCAAGTTTTCCTTTCAGCAGATGCCAGGTAAAGTCCTCCATGAGATCCAGCACCTGTTATTGTGAGGCTGTTTTAAAGAGGGCTTTGTCCCCCTGTTCTCAAGTGGCAGTCTGTTGTAAATGTTCACAGCCATTACCCCTTTTTGGCCTCCACTCTGATCACATTAAATAAAATCCCAAATTATCTGTTGCCCATTCCACAGCAGGGTTCTCTACACTTATGTTGGGTTGACTCTGGCCAGCAGGTAAGTCCCCACCCAGCCACTCACTCACTCACCATCAGTAGGATAGGAGGGAAGATCAGAAGGGTAAAAGCAAGCCAGACCGATGGATCAAGATAAAATGCAAAGCTGCACATGCAAGCAAAACATAACAAGGAATTACTTCACCACTTTCCATTGGCAGACAGATGTCAAGCTGTTTCCTAGTTGGGAAGACCAAGAACATAACCATAAATGTCTCACTTTCTGTCTCTGTTCCCTGAGCTTTAATTTCTGAGCATGACAATGTCTGGTATGGAATATCCTGATACACAGTTAAAATTGTTTGTGCTGGCTGTATCTGCCTGAAAATTCTCATGGATTCCCAGTCTACCTGCTGGGGCAGAGTGGGGAAAAGCCTTAGTGCTGTGCAAATGCTGTTTAGAAACAGCTAAAACATTGGCAGGTTATCAACATTGCTTTAGTCACAAATCTAAAATATAGCAGCCGGTGGGCTCTTATGAGCAAAAACACCTCTATCCCAATCAGATCCAGTGCAGCATTTTAGATGACATGAGATGTGCTACCAGATTTCTCAGATTGTAGTTGTACGGCTCTGCAACAACACCTATTTTCTCTGTACTTTCCATGCTGTATATTTTGTGCACTAATATTTGAGAGACAACTCCAACCATAAATCGTGGGAGGAATCCTGGAAATGTGCCCATCTCCCTCAGCTGGTAGGCAGACTACTTTCTGAAGGTGTTCTCACTCCACTTTGCCAGAAGGATCTCAATATGATCCAGTAGCAGAGCTTCCAATGTCAGGCAGATATTGATGTGCAGGATGCATCCCTTCCTACTTGAGCCTTCCCCACAGGGAAAACACAACCTGAACCCTAAGGCCTTTCATTGTGGCACATCCCTCCCCATGCCTATGATCCAATCAAGGTCTTCCTTCATAGGTGAGCAACAAAATATTATTTATCATTATTACAACATATTAAGATAATGTATGTGACCCACAGTTGTGGATATTGTGCTAGTCAGTGCATAAAAAAAGTTCAAAGCTGAAAGGCTAGTTTAAAAGAAGAAAATATGAGCAAAGATAGATGGGAAAATATAAAGAAAAAATAGAGAACAATTCTTCACCATAATACAGGCTGATCACGGCACATAAAGCAGCTTGAAATATTGCAAACTCTTTATTTCTTTGTGTGATTTTAGAAGAGTTATGAGAAAAAAAATTGAACGACAATAATACACAAAATGCATAGATGGGGAGGCCTCTTCAAAGTGGAGGGTGACATTCATGGTAAAAGGAAAGAATTTTCATGGTTGAAGTATAGGCATACTGGAACAAGGATTCCTTCCTATGGATGAAAGGGGACTGAGAGATGGGCAAAAAAGATGACACTAAGCCAGGAAGAATAAAGTTGAAGTTTAACTAACCATAGAAGACATATCAGTGGATGGTTCCAGTAGAAATCTTAACATGCTCAGAGTAAAAGATCAAGAAAAAAAGTATTTGCAACAGCATTCTGAGTGAACGAGCATGGAGAAAGTTTTATTTGCTATGGCTGTAGGAAACATTGTAAAAGACTAAGACACAATCAGAAGGACGGGTATGAAAAAAATTTTAGTTACATGTGTGAAGACAAAGCCTTTAGTGAAGTAATATCACCTTTCTCATCCCTATCAAATACACTAAAACTGCAAACCAATGTTTGAGGTGAAACAACTGCAGCCTGGAGTGACAGATAGCAATATTTTTTAAGAGATGTGTAGATGGTAGATTATCACTAGGTAACTCTTTGGCTGTAGGATAGAAAGGCTATAGTTCATGCACATGAACAAAGTATTTTTAATCACTGTGTGTATTTTATTGATGTCTGAAAATCGTATAATTTGCAGCATTTTAAGATATATTTTAAGATTTAAAAATACCTTGGTGGACTAAATACATAAAGTAACCATGTTTTTTGTGTGTAAGAATGCAATTTTTTAATTTCAATTTTTAATTATTTTCAAGAAATATTTCATTAAAACTTCTATAACCAAGTATGTTTTAAAATATTTTTTGGTATTTCTAAGTTTTAGCATCAAGGGTCATTTTTTGGGCCAAAACATTATGTAGCAGCCTGCAAAATTGCACATTTTTACTTCAGCATTAAAAATTAGCATAACTGTCCTTCAAATGAAGTAGGTATGTAGTCCTGGGTTCTTCCAAGAAACGTATTTTTTTATTTTTAAAATTTTTACAATTATAACTCATGAATACTAAATATTATTTTCATCACAGTTAAACATGGAAAATGACAGTGTTTTAAAAGTGTGTTGTGTTTTACACAAAAATAACTACTTACCTATTGGAGGTAGTTGCAAGGAATTACTCCTTTCTATACATTATGATCAACTTCCAGTGGCTTGCACAGTAGAGTGTTTATTTTATTTTTGTAACTATGATCATTGCGATAATGGGGAGAGCAGAAATTTCAGTGTGACTTCTACCTTTTGTGTATATAGGCTGCTAAGGAAGCCTATCCATCAGCAGTCAAGACTTTTGACTCTTCCACCCCAGCAATCCACAAACTCTGAATAAGAGGTAACAAACCCCCACAGAGTACTATATGGGATAGAAAGACTTAATAACGTCTCTGTAGACTCTTAAAACCATGGCTATGTGAGCAGTGATTTAGAAGCAACCTATCTAAAGAAAACAGAAAATATCCAAGGAAAGTCCAAACTATCAGCTTCCCAGAAGTCAGTGAGCCAGTAAGTATTAGACCTTTGTGAAAAGGGACCTGCACTTATCTGCAGAAATGTAATTTGAAATACTTGTTTTGGTGTGCTTTATCACACTGATGGCGTTTTCAGTAACATTACCGTGTTTATGATCCCTCATGTGACAAGACGCAGCATAGCAAAGGAAGATGAGGTCTTGGCAACCTAATTCAGAATGTCTGGAGAGCATGAAAACAGCATAAAGCCTCTATTCTAAAGATGATGATTATTTCTGTATTCACAGGCACGGATTTAAATGTAGCTAGCTGGGCAAATATGTTTTGTGCAGATTTTGTATTGTGTGTTTGCACTTTAATTTGGGCAACATTCAGGTGTTGTTACATTTAAAGAAAATCTATAAAATATGCTTATGAACACAAATTTTTTGCTAGTGTGTTGGTGAATAGTGTATAGCCACTTCCAGCAGCTCCAGAGGCCCCAGCCCATACAGAAATGTAATGGTAGTTCAAACTGAATAAAATTTAACATTTATAGACCCTATAGAACAGTCCCTTAATATTTTTAAAGCATGTCAGTGGAGTTTTGGGGTGGATTTTTAATCATTTTTAAGTTGAAGACTTGTTGTAATATGCTAATACTGGAACATAATGACAAATGATGCTGGTAGCAGCTGCTTTCCTCAGCAGTTGTTCTGAGCTATGGACATTATTCTGACACAGATCAGCTCTGTGTCCTGATTTCCACAACCTAGACTAGCAAAATGGTTGGGTGTATATTTGACAATCAGCATCTGCTCAAGCCCCGCTGATTTACCTTGAAAGATTTCTCTATGAAAGCTGTAGCAAGGATATGATCTGCTTAAGTAACAGTAAGAATATAAATGTTTGGTTTGCCTGTGTCCCTGAGTACAGACCAATGGTTTTTAGTGTTACATGCAGAAATCTGTGAGCCACATCTTGGCTGCTCCTGACACCTAGGCTAGCTAAATTAAAGCTAAAGTGATTTTACCTATACAAGCTAAAAAAGACTTTTATTTAGCTTCATTCCAAGGGGAACAGAGTTTGAAAAAGTCCTTTACTGAGTAGGGACTGATAAAAAACAGACTTCAGAGCTAAAAATAGAGAAATGCCACAGACTTCTCCAGGAGATGGCACGACGAGTGATTATTTGAATTTTGCAAGAAACACCTTATCCTTCTATTTGCACAACCACAATTTTACCATTATACATTGGTTTTGATAAAGAGGCAGTGAATGGAAAATTTGTCATATGAGTACCACCATCAGACCACTGGTGATGCTACTGATTGAAGGTATGTAGGCAAATGTAACTCTCAGCCAATCATGACCCTCTCGATTCTGTCTCTGTTTTTTTGTTGCACATTTGTGGGGCTGTATAGTAAACTCTCCGGGGAAGGTTGTACTGCTGCTAATATCTATACAAAGCTCAGAAATATATGTTCTTGGAATAGCTTGGTAACATAATTTGCAAAGTTAATTCTAGAAGGAGTGTAGACAACATTTAAAAAGTTTAATATACAGCTGCTGAGCCATTGTATGTCGTGTAACCACAGCCTCTTCTGTCAGATCTACACTAGAGATTCAGAGATTCAGCACATGGCATTTTATGAAGTTGCACTTCACTTTGTCCAGCAGTGAATATGACAGGCTGCTCTGCTCCCAATAGTATTTGTAATAGATTTTCTTTCAGGGCTCCCCTTGCTTAAATCCTGATGTTCTCATACATGATACTGCCTCCCATGATATTCTCATAGGCTAGCTCTGGAAGTGTAGGCTGGACAAACAGATAGTGAAGTGGATTGAGAACTGGCTGAATGGCAAAGCAACAGAGAGTTGTGACCACTGGAAGTCTGGTTGGAAGCTTGTGACTCGTGGTGTTTCCTAAGGTTCAGTACTGGGCCCAGTACTGTTTAACTTACTCATCAGTGACTTGGATGAAGGGGCAGATGCCTCCTCAGCAAGTTCACTGATGGCACAGAGCTGGGAGGAGTGGCTGATACCCTAGAGGGCTCTGCAGCCCTTCAGAAGGGCAGATTGGAGAGATGGGCAAAGAAAAACTGTCTGAAACTCACCAAGGGCAAGTGCAGGGTCCTACCCCTGGGGAGGAATAACCACCCCAGGACAGTCTGGGGGCTGACCTGCTGGAAAGCAGCTCTGTAGAGAAGGACCTGGGGGTCCTGGTGGACAACAAGCTGTCCATGAGCCAGCAGTGTGTCGTGGTGGCCAAGAAGGCCAAAGGTACCCTGGGGTGCATTAGGAAGAGCATTGCCAGCAGCTCGAGGAGGTGATCCTGCCCCTCTGCTCAGCCCTGGTGAGGCCACATCTGGAGAGCTGTGTGCATTTCTGGGCTTCTTGGTACAGGAGAGACATGGAGCTCCTGGAGCAGGTTCAGCACAGGACTGAAAGTGATGAGTGAACTGGAGCATCTCTTTTATGAGGAAAGGCTGAGGGAGCTGGGCCTTTTCAGCCTTGAGAAGAGACAACTGAGAGGGAACCTCATCAATATCTGTAAGTATCTGAAGGAGGGGGGTCAAGAGGATGGATCCAGGCTCTTCTCAGTGGCGCCAAGCAAAAACACAAGAGACAACGGGCACAAAGTGGAACAGAGGAAGTTCCACCTGAACATGAGGAAGAACTTCTTTACTTTGTGGGTGACAGCACTAGACCATGGTGCCCAGAGAGATTGTGGACTGTCCTTCTCTGGAGATACTCAAAAGCCATCTGGACGCAATCCTGAGTAACATGCTCTAGGAAACCCTGCTTGAGCAGAGATGACCTCTAGTTGTCCCCTCCAACCTTACCCATTCTGTCATTCTGTGGTCCCTGAATAATAGTCAAATAGCCAACAAAGGCCATGCAGACCTGGCCTCAGCTGCCAGTTTTGGAAATTAACCAGGGCAGCACATACTATGCTGTCAAATAAGCACCTTTTTCTTGCAGCATGATTTTCAAAGCTACACTGAATATGTATGGCTTTATGAAACACCTTAAAAAAAGCAAAGGGTCTACTCCATGCAATTTAGTCAGACACGCAATGATCCAAAATTTATTAAATTGTTAGATTACATAAGAAAGGGAAAAAAATAAATAAGTATGGAACAGAACACTTACCAAGAAACTTCCGGTCTTAAAGTTGCCCCATAATATTACAAAACCTAGAAATAATCTCAGTGGTATAAGAAACTATGTTTGGCTAGGCTAGAAGTGATTTCAGTTTGTTTTTTTTTTAATCTATTTTGTAGTAAGAACTCATGTGCTAATACTGAATCAGTCCAGTATCGTACTCTGATGCATTAAAATAAGAGATTCCCCAGGGATGATATGAAAAACCTTGTCACGAATGCACAACTTGCTCATTGGTATAGCCTTGTCCTTTCAGTCAGGAGTTAATTATTGCTCTTGCAATTGAATCGTTTCCTCAACTTAGGCAAAATATTCAGCAGTCAACTCTATAAGGTTCTAACAATTTTGCTACCAGTGTCTACAAATTGATTGTCATAGTTATTTAACATCCACCCAAATGTGACTGTTCGTAATACAAAATTTACACTGCAATAAAAAGAAGCCTAGAGAAATGAAATTACTGACTCACAAATTTATCTCTTAGAAATCAAGAAGGTCAAAGTCAGATTAGTATTTCATATTCAAATTAAATGTCATGAGCATCAGTATGTAAACACTGTTAATAAATCTGTGCATTTCATTTCAAGTTCTGGTGTAAGTATTGCTTAGGTTTAACATAACAGATAATTATTTTTTAAAGTACCACTGAAAATATTATTACCACTGTGGGCAAAAAAAAAAAAAATAAGGGTTTCTTTCTTTGATTTAACGAACAATTTTAAAAATCTCAGCCAGCATATAATTATGGGCATTCTAGTATATGATGGAGAAGTTAAAGTCTGCCTTGGAATTATGGAGGTTTTCTAATAAACACTTTCTTAAAAAGACATGTTTTGAAAAATAGCTGTTCAGTGTACCAATAAAACTAAGTAGTTCAGTAAATACATATTTGCATATAATAACTCAGCTTGTGTCCAGAACTGATCCCCTGCATCTGATAACAGTTGGTGCTGTAAATTTACTTAAACAGGCATGAACCAGAGTTCCATCACATGAAAATTGTAAACGAATATTTTAAGATTTGATTTGATCTCTGCACTATATGGTTACAATGAGGAGGCAGAACTCTTTCCTGGCCAGAATAAAATATTCACACTACAGCTATGATCATTCCTTGGCCGTATGCAGCCAAAGGGATCATTACGAGCTGATAAGGAATGCCCAAAACTTACTCTGAAGGAACAAGTAGAACTGAGGCAATCTCATTCAATCTATCCAAATAATACAATTCTCCAAATACAGGACACCTAGAACACCTTTATATTCTGAATGCAAGCCTAATCAAATGCAAGCGAGTGCTCAATACTAGAATATTTAACCAAAGCCCATTTAGGTCTGTGTAAAGAAAAAAGGAGAAAATATAATTTTGTTCAACTCGAGCTACCTCATTTGTTTCCTTTTAACAAAAATACTTCAAGCCTTAACAGAGAAATATCATCACATTTAAAAGTAAAGGATAACAACAGCACAGATGTGCAGAGAATGCACAATGGTTTTAAGTAACAATCAAATTAAAAAGGAAAAATATATTACCATTCAAAATTTTGCTAGTCCTGCTACTGTAAACTACTGTTACCCTTGTTGAATAATTCTTGTCTTTGACAGGAAATTAGTTACACACAGTGAATGGCAGATGGAGAACAGACCTGAAATGCTGTTCTTAGAAATGGGAAAATAAATTCAGCCATGCCGTACTGATATCAAAGTCATTACTGGAAATTAAATGTTAATTTCTCATTACATGAACAGACTGACAGGAAACATTTATTCATTCAAGATTATTTTAGCATTTATGCCATCAAATACATTTAGGAGACACAAACAAAAGTAGCATTCCTTAGTCAGATAGCTTTGAGCAGTCAGGAAACATCAACAGGACAGTGGGAGACTACTACATTACTTCTGTTAAATCTTAAGGTTTATTTTTTTAATAAAGCTTAATGATTTGTTTCCTCTTCTGAAAAGATATTTTTTCAGTGTGGAATAGACAGGCAATGGATACTACTGCATGTGTTATACTGGCATATTTGGGTCAGCACAAACAATCAAAAATTAGTGATAAGTGCTTAGACTTTACTAAACAAGACCTCAAAGATATATAGTTCCACCTGATTTTCTCAAACTATAGCAAGTTGAAATAAAATTTGAAATCTCCTACCCTACTACATTGTCTTAATTTTTAGAAAAGTGTCATTTTACCATAGAACTTGACTGTGCTACTACTAGTTCAATTTTCATAAGCGGTGAAATGCAACAAGGTTGAATAAAACATAAAAGCGATACGAGCAAAGATGAGTGACCCAGAATGGCAGGGATATCTTAAGCCAGATTTTAGTGCCAGAAAAAGTCTGTACATTTTCTGTATGGATCAAGGATGAAAATTCCTACTGGGGATGCTTTGAAATGTAGACATCAGTTCACCTGTTGACCAGTTCCTCTCCTACAAGTGATGACTCGTAAGACAAAACCAAACAGAAGTTTTGTGGTAAACGGAGGGTTTTTTCCTAAAGGCTGAGGGGGCACTGATGCAGAAAAATAGGAGGAAGATGTTTGCAGAGGCATGCACGTCCCAGCAAATCATCCCTGTGTGGGGACTTTGGGCTCTGGGCTCCTAGGGAAATCCGCCTGAGCCAAGAGGATCCTGTGAAGCAGGAAGAGCAGTGAAGCAAAAAAATGTACATGGCATTTATTACTCTGTATATCTGAGCAATGCCAAAGGTGGCTTTTTGGCTGTACAAAGACTTTAAAAGAGCATGGATATTTGCTTTCATTTTTGTATATTTGTTGCATATTCCCAGCGACCAGCTTCGTAGTGTAAGGGAAGGAATGTGATGCATAAAACAAAAACAAAGCCACTAGACTGCTTAGGCCACAAGATCTGATTTGTCTCGATGGGGTAAGAGAAACATTTTCTCCTTGTAGGATATCTATTTTTCCACAGAGGCCAAAACCAGTCCTGAAACATATGCAGACTTGTCTCAAGTCTGACACTGCGGGATTCAAGAGACTCAATGGAATAACATCCACAGTGGGAGCTTTGTCATAACAAATGGGTCACTGAGGATGCTGCCATGGATATCTACACTGACATGAATCTTTGGAAATACATGTGACTGCAATCAACTAAAAGTAACATATTGTCCTTACATCTACATCTCACTGCAAGACATGTCTAGATGAATTTGGTATTCAAAACTGAGCCATTTTAAAAACAGAGAATGCTCAAGAAGGAGCCAAGACAGATGAAAGAGTGTGCTAACATAAGAAGTTGAAAAATTAGAGTTTACACAGTTCTTCAAATAGAAAGTTAAGAAATGTGAAATTGCATCCTACAGGTATGAGGAATTAGATACAGGCATTACCTGGTTCATGAAGAAAACAGTCTGCTTTTGATGGCCTCATTGTATTGTGCCAGAAAGTAAATTAGACTACCAAGGAAAGAGTGTGAACATCAAATAAGAATTAAAAATATTTAAAATATTATAATTGTTAGTCTTTTAAATTGCTTCTGTTTTTACCAGATAAGGAATTTGGTTTCTGGCAATACCAGGTGCAGATAAGTGAAAGTCATATTCAAAGATTACACTGCAGTTTTAGTTTCTGGTAGAACAAAGTTCTCAGCCTCTGAGAGATCAACCACCTACAGTGAAAAGACAAAATATTATCATGGGTGCAGAAAATTTTTGTACCCTTTATACTTCAAGACAGTACAGAAAATTGAATTCAGGCTAAGTTGAAGATAACAGTATAGTGAATCAATCAGTTTAGCATTCCAATCAAGTGCAAAAAAATGCTGCATGTTGGATCATGTGACAAGAGGAATTCACAGGTCAGACTGCATGGCACAGGGAGGTTCCTGCAGAATAGAGCATGTGGTGGCAAACATGAAACATGACATGGCATGAGCCGATGTTCTCTCTAGAGACTACATTCTCTGCTAGCTGCTACACACTGCTTCTCTTTCATGCATTACACAGAATTTGTCAGTAGGTCAACCTTCTACGTCTGGAATAGAAGAGGAATTGTAATTGAACTGGAAAAGCATTACCTGCAAACCCTGAAGCTCGGCAATATGACAGAAACACAGATATGTGAATTGCACATAGTGCTGAGGTTAGACAGATCTGAAAATAAGTCTCTGTAGGCACTGGCAAACAAGAAAACAAAAAACAAAAAAATGCCCAAAACCCCAAAAAACCAAACCAACCAACCAACCAAAAACCAACCAAACAAAAAAAACCAAAAAACCCCCCCAAAACTTATATCTTCTGTTTTTCCAGTTTATGCCACCAAATACTTTTGGTAATCACATTCTGAACAAGTCATCTTTGGGGTGCAAGGAACTGCCCTGTTCACTAACAATGGTGCAGGTGAGGGAAAATCTACCAAAAAATGGAAAAGTATAGATTGCAAAAGTAAAGAGGGACTTAGGCAAACTTATTTTAAATTATCTTAAAACTTGCTTCAAAAAGATTTGTTACAGTTAGAAAATGTTGTGTGTTTTTGCACACTGAGACAGTGGTTGTGTTTGGAGAATTACTTCCAAGAAACCTTGGACATCCTTCTGGATTTCCATTTTATTTTCTATAAATGTGACTAAGCCATTCTCATTTTGCAGAATGCTGGCTTCTAAAGAAGTTCTCACAGAGACTTGGAGTATCAGACCTGTACAAAACTGATTCAAAAACTGAAGAACAATTATCAATAATTCAAGCAAAACTTAAAATATATTTTTAGCCTTTACATACACCTGGAACTTTATATAGTTCATATCTCCTGAATTGTGCTGACCTTTCTGTAACATAAAAGATTTTTTTTTTTTAAAGAAAAGCGTGCAGTTTAAATGGAAAATGACCATGAGGAGTTCTTAACATTTTCTTTTTCCTTTCTCTTCAGNACAGTTTCTCTCTATAAAAAAAACTGGTTGGTAAAGGAAGCAATACAAAAAGATTTGTCTTCTTTTGTTATTGGTCAAATACCTAAATTTCTTCTAGGGAATATTGAGAAGAAGACCACCTAAATAAATTTAAATTTTTTATTTTTATTTTTTTGTAGACATGGCTTGAAAAATATCTTTGAGATAAGCTGAATATCTCCCCAAGCCCCCCTGGTACTACTGAGTAAATCCCCAGCTGCTGTCATGGGTGCTTTGTTTTCTACATTTAGGAGCTAAGTGTGCTGTTGAGGAGCTGAATCCTACTTTATGAGTGTAGCCAGTGTTTGTGTACAGGGACAACTGAAGATTGACATATTTTCCTCCAGGTTCCTCCCTGGATCAGTCAAACTTCAGTGTAGAAACATAATTGTGTTTGCAGGCACAGGCCCTGACAAGGAGCAGGAAAGATGAGCTCATACACAGTGGCACAGACTGTTGTCCACCTGCCTTCAAATATGGACAGAAAAGCAGGTGTCTGTCTGCACCCTACTGAAACATAATCATAATGAGCTACTCCAAACTTGCTGTCTAGAAATTCAGCTTACATACAAGACTTTATTGCCAGAGACTACATAACAGATTCAGTGTGCTTGCCTCACTGCTTCTCCTGCAGATGTAATCCTGCAGTGTGGCTCATAGTGAGAGAGGACTTTCAGATGCTTATTGAATGCTCTGGCTTATAAAATAGCTCATTTTCTCCCTGTTCTTTCATTCTGGTTCCTAGAGCCTGCTGCTCAGCTGATGCTGAAGCAGAGAAAGAGATACCTCCCTGCTAACTACAGGGCTTGATATTTGTACCATTATCTGACAATGGGGCTTCTGCTGATGTGAGAGCCTAGCTATGGAACAGGCATCCAGCTGAAGATCAAAGTTCAAGAATGAAAAATTCAAGGAAAAGGAGTATTTTCACTTCACCTCTCCTATGCCATTTTACAATATCACCATAAACCGAGCAGAAATTGCAAATGCCTGCTGTCCTGTCCTGGACTTCAGGGTACAATGAGTACATATAATTCTTATTGGATGTTTAACTCAGGTTGAGTCTTTGCACATGTGCAGAATACTTAGTCATTAATACCTTGAGTGGCTGATTGAACTGCCAGCTGCCTTCGGCCAGAATGCTGCAGAAAAATCATTTGACAAATTTTTGGAAAATCCCTCCTGGTGGAAATTTCAGAGAGTCCTGGGGATTCCCCTGCCAAAACCAACTGCTAGGCATTACCTGGGTGTTTCAGTGTATGCCTCGATTACCAGCCTGGGTGGAAAATCTTCCCATCCCAGAGATCCCCCTATGCAGCTCTACATGCAGAGTTTACCATATAGGTATATAAGTTATAACCAAAATTAGAATTTCACCTGTATAGACAAGGGTTTGCTGGAGGCTGATTACTGCCTTCTCTTAAGGAGGATTTCAATCAGTCATTCAGATGCCTTCCTGGCTTACTGTGGAAGCTTCAATTTTTTGATGAAAAAAGTGTCACTTGGAATATACGCTATTTAAAATTAATTTATTTCATCTGAAGTAAACAAAGTCCATTTGTAAATTTATTCATCTTAAAGTGCATGATTTTTGTTATGCCTTCTCCAGAACCTTCTGCTATAAAAAAAATTAGAAAGAATAAAGAAAACAAAAGACAGAATTAATTGCATTTATACGTAGAAGGTGCCATTTCTTATTCTGAGATTTGCCATTTACACATTTTAAATGTCGATAGTTATGTGGAAAAACAGTAGCTTCTCTGCCAATTTTTACTTGAATAAATTGACATACATGCCAGAGGATAGGAAGCTTTATGAACTTTTTTCTTTTTATGCTGCAGGATGTGTCTTGAAAATTTTGCAAAAATTATGCCATCTGGTTATCCATTTGCCCATTATCAGCCATAAGGTAAGGTGGAATAAATGTAGTTTATGCAGCCTCACTAGATTCAAACCAAATCAAAAGTGTAGTTTGTTTGATGTAGTATAGTAAGATATGTCTGCTGGGATTGATTAAAGTAAAATACTGAGTGCCACAATCCTAGAGTATATTTCAACATCAAAGATGTTTCATTTAGTTCTTTGAATACAATATGAAGATAACAGATAAAACCATTGTGTAACGCTAAATCCTTTGGACCAAAAATTCCTGTAAATTAATTTACACACATAATAATTCCAGCACACTGGAGTGTCACGGTCTGACAGATCTAGGAATTTTTATTTGAAGTCATTAATAAAATAATGTCCATGATGCAAAAAATAGTTTTCAACATATTTTTTATTAGTACTGTAGAATTACAGCACCTGTTGCCCATGACAGAAAGAGGGTATTTGTTGGAAAAATTATAGATTAATTGCCCAGCAGATATTAAGTTCTACAACACTACTGAAAATGAAACAGCTACAGCATAACCATTGAAAATATGATCCATGTCTGTCTTTGACATACCAAATTGTTTTATTTCAAATGCCAAATTCTTAACATTGAAATACTTTCTTCATAGGAGCAGCTTTTCAGAACTGAAACTTTCTGAAGTAGTTAGGTTTTAAAAGCTTAATGAAGTGGTTCTCAAATTTATCCTTGGAAAATATATGTTAGTTAGGATGGTATTCACTTCACAAACACGTAACCACCCAAAAGCTAGTATTGCAAGCTGGCTAGATAAATTTAAAAAACATGCAAAAGAAACCCCAAAAATCCACCCACAGAATAAAAATGAGAATTATTATTTTAGATGACTTGAAAATTTTGACCTAAAATTTAATTTTTTGTGGTTTCTTTATCAGAGAATCAAATTATAGACTATGACTGTGAAAATGTTATTTACTTCCTTTTACTTTTAGCACTGCAGGGGGTATATACAACTCGAATATCAAAGGCTAAGGGTCTAATTTCTCTTCTGTTTTATTTAAAGAGAGGATAATAAATTCCTGAAAGAACTTCTTTCATACCGCTACTAGATGAGTTTCTATAGGTTGGACTTTAGGCTATAATTCTGGAGAATCTTTGAATTATTTTTGGTTTCAACAATTTTGAAATATTGTGAAGTCTAATAAAGTCCTCTTTTTACAGAAAGTGGGGAAAAAAGAGAATATTTGTCTGCATCACATCTTTGTGGAAAACTGAGAAGTGCGTAAAGCTAAATATGTGCTTAGCACCTAGTCCTTATTTTTTGCACCTATTATAGGCTCTATATTGTGACTGTCACTGTGACAGTCCCGTACAAAACAGGAACTGGTGGCTACTTTGCACTCAACAAATCAAATAATTTTCCAGATTGCATGAACCACTACATTTGATACATAAACAGTCCATCCTCCTCCGCTGCAAGACAAGCCAGTGGGGAAGAAGACTGGCCTATCTGAACATCTTTGTCTGGAAAAGGAGAGTTTTTTCCTTTGGAAGGACAGTTATCACCATGATGAATCTTCACCTTTTGTTTGATACACAGGAAAACATAGTGACAAAAGGATGAGGAAAAAGCTGAGGTACTTAATGACTTCTTTGACTCAGTCTTTAAGAGTACATTGTTGTCAGGGTACCCAGCTCCCTGAGCTGCCAGTCATCCTAGAGAAAAGGGAAAGGGTGTGAAACAAAAGTCCCACAATCCAAGAGAAAATGGTCACCAACCTACTACACCAGCTAGACACACACAGGTCTATGGGGCCAGATGGAATAAACACAAGGGTACTCAGTCAAAAGTGCTCAATGAACCGGCTTCCGTAATTTATCAGCAGTCCTGTCTAACAGGAGAAGTCCCAGTTGACTGGAGGCTGGCAAATGTGATTTTCATCTAGAAGAAGGGCTGGAGGGAAGTTTTGGGAAGATACAGGTCTTTCAGTCTGACCTTGGCTCCAGATAATGTTGTGGAGCACCTGGAGTGCTGTGACACAGCATGTGAAGGACAAATGGGAGATCAGGCCCAGCCAACATGGATTTATGAAAGGCATGTCCTGCTTGCATCCAGGCTGTGGATATTGTCGATCTGGACTTTAGTAAAGCTTTTGACAATATTTTCTCCTGAAGAAACTGGCTGCTGAAGACTTGAATGGGTGTGCACTTTGCTGGGCAAAAACTTGTCTGGATGACCAGGCCCAGAGAGTGGTGGTGAATGGACTGAAATCCATTTGGTGACCAGTCACTAGTGGGGTTCCCCAGGGCTCAGTGTTGGGGTCAGTCCTGTGTAATATTTTTATGAATGAACTTAACAAGGAGATCAAGAGCACTGTCAGTCAGTTTGCAGTCGACACCACATTGGGCAGGAGTGTTGATCCGCTGTAGGGTAGGAAGGCTCTGCAGAGGGATACGGACAGGATAGATCTATGGACCAAGCCCAGCAGTGTGAGGTGAAACAAGGTGAAGTACCAGGTGAAGGACCCTGCGTTTAGGTCACAACAACCCCATTCAGCCCTACAGGCTGGGGAACAGAGTGGCTGGAAAGTTGTCCAGAAGAAAAGGATCTTGGGGTGTTGTTTGACAGCCGTTTGAATGTGAGCCAACATGTGCTCAGGTGGCCAAGAAGGCCAATGGCATCATGGCCTAGCACTACTGTGCCCAGCAGGACCAGGGCAGAGATTGCCCCCCTGTACTTGGCACTGGTGAGGCCATACTCAAATCCTGTGTCCAGTTCTGGGCCCTCACTACAGGGAAGGACATTGAGGTGCTGGAGTGTGTCCAGAGAAGGGCAATGGAGCTGGTGAAGGGTCTGGAGCACAAGTCTGGTGAGGAGCAGCTGAGGGAGATGGGGTTGTTTAGCCTGGAGAAGAGGAGGCTGAGGGGAGGCCATATCGCTCTTTACCTGAAAGGGGGTTGTAGGTAGTGGTGGTGGTGGGCTGGGTGGCTTCTTCTCCCAAGTAGCAAGCGATAGAACAAGAGGAAATAGCCTCAAGTTGCTCCAGGAGAGGTTTAGATTGAATATTAGGAAAATTTCTTCATGGAAAGGGTGGTCAGACATTGGAACGGGCTTCCAATGGGGAGCAGTTGGGTTGCCATTCCTGGAGGTATTTAAAGGACATGTAGATGTGCCACTTAGAGAGGGACATAACTTTGTGGTGGACTTGGCAGTATTAGGTTAATGGTTGGGCTTGATGATCTTAAGGGTCTTTTCCAACCCAAATTATTGTGTGATCCTATGTGAATACTGTTGTATGCCACTGCTTTCTGAAAATTCCATTTAAGGAGAAAGACTGTAAAGAAATGTTTCAAGTTTTGGACAGGAAATATTTACTGATTTTGTTAGTGGTCTAGGACAGGTAAGTTTAAAAGCAGATGCCTTTTGATTATATTCATTTCCAATTTTCTATTAAATAACGTGAATGTTAGTCATTAGCCATAACCACCACTGTTTTAAAACATGAAAGTATTGAAATACAATTTTAGGGAGACACCCTTAACAAATATAGGAAATATATTGATTATGCCTGGCACTGGTTACATTTAAAATTAATAAAACAGTGACCTGCTACAATGGTCTTGTCACAGTTTATAAGTATTCCTTGCCAATAAAGACAAGAGAACACAGTCTTATGCCATGTAAGGGGAGGTTCAAGTTGGACATTAGGAGGAATTTCTTCACAGAAAGGGTGATTGGGCATTGAACTGGACTGCCCAGGGAGGTGGTGGAGTCACTGACCCTGGATGTGTTTAAGGAAAGACTGGATGTGGCACTTAGTGCCATGGTCTAGGTGACGTGGTGGTGCCCGGTCATAGGTTGGACCCCACAATCTCAGAGATCTTTTCCTCAATCTAATTGACTCTGTGATTCTGTGAATACCCACCTAACACTGAGCCAACACAGATGGCATGTTTGTACCAACCCGACTTACAGTCTGATTTATATGAAGTCGTTGTCAAATCCTATTTTCAGATTAATCCTTGCTCTTCGTGGTGTTGTGGTACTTCAGAAAGACAATATTATTTTTGATTTTTTTGGTCTTAAGAGATCAAGCCTTTCTTTCCACACTCTCTCCTATCCAAATGAAGATAAATTCAAGTGATACTGATTTTTTTCTCTGTGTCAGTGGCTGAGGTAGGGAATGAAAAACAAACTTTCTGACACTTGAATTTATTTAAGACACAGAAGAAATACCCTTACATACTATTAGCAGTATATCTCTATAAGAATAATTCATCTGAACAGTTTCTCATGGAGAAGTATGCTTTTATATTTTACAGAAGAGGTAATAAAATGATACATCTTTTGTTTTTTATGCCATCTCTCAGAACTTGTAAAATATTTTAATCTAAAATGAACCAACCAACTCTAAACAAACAAGCAAATTAAATTGCCCACAAGAGAAGAAAATGTTCAAGGTTATTTTAAAATATGAATTTTTGCTTTTGCTATTCTTTATTTAAGTTTCTAGGCTTATGAGCAGAGCATCGATCCTGTTTTTGTGAGGTTGTCTTGCCATGGTATCTGTCAGGCACTGCCTTGCATTGGCTGTTCAAATACTGCCTGCTGCTGTATGTTAGTGTAGTCAGTTCTGCTCTCTGGCCATGAAATGATTTGTATTTTGGGGTTTGATTATTTCTTGGATGCTTTGTGTGACACCCGCTAGAAAGGGACAAAACAAACACTACTGCTTCACAGATCAGTTTATGTTGTAACTACTTGTTAATGCTCTATAAGAGTAGGTAGATTGTGTTCCAAAGGGAAAGAGCTGAAGGCTATCATCTCAAAGACAAAGCAGTGCAGACGCTGAAGATAGCTGATAAAGGCATCCTGGCTAATGCAGAACTGACCTTGAAAACTTTTCCCTTACCTGTTCTGTCATACATTGGCATTAAATAACCTGAAACTGTCACCCACAAGCCAAATCTTCCTCCATAAATTGGGCAGCAGCAGTCTCATACATACAGATGCTGACAATGCTGTTGAAGGCCATACTTCCTTCTGGCACCTGCTACTTCTTACTCTGCCAACAGCAGCAACTACTACTGCTTGCTGCCATACTTTATGTGAACTGCCCTTTTAAAAGGGCTATTCCCCTTTCTCACAACTCAACATGATTGTACAGATCCCAGTTAAATGATCTTCCTTGATATACCACAGAAAAATCACACATGAGTGAGGCTGCTCTTGTTTCTGTTTACCTCTGTCAGCTTGAGAGTGAGGATTTTCTGGTCTCTTCTAGCAAAGGGGTGCAAGTATTACTGAAGTCTCACTGACTTCAGTATCAATACAGAGGTTCTCTTTTTGCCACTGATTCATGTAGAAAGAAAAGATGAAGCCCACAGAGAAATGTCATGAGTAAACTAAGCCACCATAGATTCAAAATTCCTATAATTGTAGGAAAAATTCTAATTTCACAGAATTCTCCACAGCCTGAAGCATAAAATTTTCTTTCCCATCAAAGGATATTTACTGGAAAAAGTCATCAAGTTTATTAGAATTTATCTTAATATACTTCTATGTCTCTTTTTAGCAAGACGAATTCAATAAATGTGATAGACATCTAGAAATGTTACATATTTGGATATTGTTTTGCTATATACACATCAATTCCCTTTAACCACATGGTTCTGAGCCAGCAGCACAACAGTTAGGATCTCAACATGTGGCGGCAAAGGACAAATAAGTAAATAACAGAGGCTAAACATAGTTTTTTTCTAAACTATGAGATATTTTAAAATTATAATCAGAAACAGCAGGGAGCGTATCTGGATATGCAACTGCTCTTTGTGAATACCAAACTGAATCATATCAGGTGCACTGTATAATACGGCAGATGTCTTGCTCCTTTAATATAACTAGAGAAAGCGCTGTGTACTGTATCCTATTTGGAATGGAATTCCCAACATGATCTATTGCTAAATCACTCTATATTAGCTAGATGAGTTCCATTTCATAATATGAGATTTATTTGAAGATCAATATCCAGGAAAGATAATAGCTTCTCCAAAGGTTAAACAAAACAAGAAAAAAAAAATACAAAACTCAATTTGTAAATTAATAAGCAAATTAAAAGAAAAAGAAAAAAGAAAACACACCACAGCAAAAGACTGTGACTGCTAAAATTTGGACATTGTGTCTGTGTAACATCACAAATTTTAAGCAGATATTATGCAGCTTAAAGGAAAAAAAATTGCTAGTGACAGTAAAAAGCAGAGTTCTACGCATATGGAATAGGAAGCTGCCTTTCATTAAGAATTGCAATAAACAAGCATGGCAATGATCCACACCATAGTCATCATATAAATGTTTGTCTCATAACACTCCTCATTAGCAAAGACTTTTCATCCACAATTAAAAAGTGTAAGAAGGCTTACTAGTGCTGAATGTATTACCATTCTGCTATTTCAGTACCAGAGTTGATAAAGCAGTCTAGTATAAAAAAGAAAAAGAAAGCTGTCAAAGGAATATTTCTGCCTTTTACCAGATGGTGCACACCTTGCATTTTTAGTGATTTGAATTTAAATAAAGAGAAAAGAATATATTTCTAACTACCTGTAGGCTGCAGAATTCTTAAACTTGTTTGATTTAATATTAATACAGTATGTTTTACCAGATGATTTATTTGATGTACTAAGTAATTTATTTAATCCAGTATCTTGCATGTAATACATGACATACCTACTGTGACAGACAATGTATCTAACTCAATAAGGCAAAAGTTTAATTCTACAGCTTCTTTGCTCTTCTGAATCTTCTGAATAAAGATATGTTTTATTGAAGCATTGAGTATTAATTTCAGTTTAAACAATTTCAAATCCAGTATTATGCATATTAAGAAAAAGTAAACCTATCTCAAGAGTGAAGAGAGAAAAAAAGAGAACATAGCAGTCTTGTAAATGTGCTTGCATACAAACCACTTGGCTTCAATATGCTACTCTTGATAAGTGATATTTGTAATTAGGAATATTTCAACAGCTGCTTGTATTCATGAAAATATCAGTAATTTTTAAAGTGCTTTGAATTTATGTTCACATTATCTTATTGCTCATTAGTTAAAAATAATGTCATGTAGCTGAGGAACAGAAACATTATCATGTATCCATTCACATGCACTGAATTGGCAAAGATATTTGTAATTTACCTGTAATCTGGAAATTGTCACTCAAAGTGTTTGAAGTATAACTAAGACATAAATGCTACATTTATAGACATCAGAAATTATATCAAAAGACAGATAGAAGGTTCTGGCTGCTTTTCAGTGAGATTTTATCAATATATCCTGGTTCTTTGGTGCATTACTTTAAGCAAAGCTGCATGGAATGACACATTTTGAAAGAACTTGTAACCTTATATTTCTTTCTGAATCACAAACATTTGCAGAACAGAATTTTTGAAAAATCTGATAGAAAGATGCTGGTCAAACAACATATATTTAGAGCATGAAAAAACATTCAAGGTAGTAGGAAAGGGACTCTAATGAAATTCTAACTGGGATTGGAAAGTT
>VWZT01008531.1:61682-113282 GCA_013397055.1 Pachycephala philippinensis
GGGTAATCAGTAAGCATTTCCTGGCTGAGACATTGTATGTAAGGAAAAAAACCCCAAACATTACCACCACTATGAGCCACAAGTGCCCAGCCATGTCTGTAAGTGACAAGATTCAGACACTTCAAATGACCACTGACTCTGGTAGCTCTGCCTTGGCATATTGTCCCAGACTTTTGTGAGACTAACTTTCTCTAGTTCCAGCTCCAGAAATATGCTGTAATGACCCTATTTACAAATTAATCTGCCCCTTGTGAAAACAGAAATGGTGATTAACAAGAATAGTACCTCTCATTTCTTCCTAAATTAAAAAACTCACACACTTGAAAGATTAAGTCAAACTCATTCAAAGGAAAGATATCAATGTCACACTAGATTTATAATAAACACAGTGAACAGAAAAGACTTTCCATCCTTGTTTTAACAGCTATTTATGCTGCAGCACTTATCTTGCCACTTCAATTCCTGTCTTGCTAACATGTTGCCTAGCTCTAAGTGCACAGATGTATAGCTGTTCCTTAAAGACCCGTGTCACTAAAAACGTTTTCAAATATGGTTTTAGGAGAGGGATTTGACCTTAACACACTTTGCCGATATCATCCATAGTTCAGAAGCTGAAGTTGAAGACTAGTTAACCTTCCAGTAACACATGCTGTTCTCACTTCTGGCAATATGTTACAGCCCTGGCTTGGTGAACAGTAAATTTTAGAAGAAAGTCCTATTCAAGAGCTGGATATATTTAGCATGCTACTGGGAGCTCTGTCCAAATGATACATTGAGTCATTGGAACAAGCATTACAGCAGCTGATTTAGTGGTAAATACAAGTTAACAGGGCAAATACTCTCCAGAAAGACAGAGAGTTACTTTCTGCACTTTTTTCCTAAGATTACTTTGCAACCCCTGCCTGTATTCCAGAGCCCTAAGCGTCTTTGCATAACATATATGTTTTGTATGTTAAAAGCTTTAGCCTTTGGGAAAATACTTGCTGAATTGCCTGCAGTATTTGCAGTGATACCATTCTGTTCACTGATAAAGTAAGTGCCATTCTCATATATGCAGTAAAGCTCTAGGAGAGCAGGTACTTTGTTAAAGTCAACTTAATTTAAACATACACATTCCTGACACATGAACTTTGAAATGTGAATGATATTAACTGTTCTATTATTACTAATTAGTACAGCAGGGGTGCTAATTGATGAGAAGCTCAACATGAGACAGCAACATGAACTTGCAGAAAGGCAATCGTGTGTGTCCTGGGCTGCATCCAAAGCAGTGCGGCCAGCAGGGTGAATGAGGGGATTCTGCTCCTCTGCTCCACTCTGGAGACAGCCCACCTGGAGTGCTGCATCCAGCTCTGGGGTCCCCAGCACAAAAAAAACCATTTGTTGGAACAAGTCCTGAGAAGGGCCATGAGGATGATCAGAGGGCTGGAGCACCTCTCTTATGAAGATAGGTTGAAAGAGTTTGGGCTGTTCAGCCTCCAGAAGGGAAGAGTCCAGGGAGAATTTGCAGCCTTCCTACCTAAAGGGGAATGTACAAGAAAGCTAAAGGGAGACTTTTCACAAGGGTATGTAGTGACAGACAAGGGGTGATAGCTTAAACTGAAAGCAAATATACTTAGATTAGATATTAGGAAAAAATCTACTGGGTGAGTGTGATGAGTCACTGGAACAGGCTGGTCGGAGAAGTTGTGGTTGCCTCAGGCCAGGCGGGCCTTTGAGCAGCCTGGTCTCGTGGAAGGTGCCCCTGCCCATGGCACAGGAGTTGAAATGAGATGATCCTTAAGGTCCCATTGAGCCTAAAACATTCTGTGATTCCATGATCTAACACAGCAAGTTAGATATCAGGTGGGTTATTCAATATACCTAATCAAAACAGAAACTTTCAAAAATACCTTTGCATGCCAGCCTGCTTCATGTTGTTATCTAATGTTAATATATTTTAAAATATTACTGATGGGCTATAAGTGTGTATTTTCTACATAAATGGGAATTTCACCAAATTTAAACATTTACAATATTATTACTTTTGTATTCTTTGAAATTTGGAAATGTGTGTGTGTGTGATGTACAATTTGTCCTTATATAGGAGGAAGATATGATTGAATATCCATGCTCAGTGTCCAATTGAAAAAAGTTAAAATTATACCTTTAACAACTGGATATTTTGGAATAAAAAAAAAATTATTTCTTATCCTCTTTTACAGAAAAATAAGATGGGTTCCTGTGGGTTTTTAAAAAATTTTTTTCCAGCTTTAGTGTTATCAACCAATAAACAAACAAATTCAAATGAATACACATATTAATTATCAAATTTACATTAATTGCTCTCAGCAGACAAAGATAATTTTGATCACATCTATGCCTTGCTGAACACTTGTGAAGAAACCTAAGAGATTTACAGGAAAGACAGAAAGACACAATGTAACGAATCTTTTTTATAGCCTGAGTTACTTTGCTGCCACAAAGAAGAACAGACATGTTTTCACTTGTGTTTGAGTATGCAAAATTTGTCTGCATAGATTAGGAAATTAGGACTACAGAATTCACATTTTCTACACCTTTATGATTTTATTCTCGATGGTATTGTGGAATTCTAAGCAGAGTTTAAAAATAAAATCATAGTTCATTGATAAGTCTAAATTACTTTTATGATATTATTTCTGTTCCTTAAGAATAAGTAAGAAAATGTCTGAGGAGTTTTTGTTTAATTTTCTAAGAATTAGGTTATTTTTCTTTTCAAAACTTTTTCTCTTGATTATATATCAGACATGGTTTGTGAGCAGAAAATCAGTTCAAATTGCTAAATCAGTTTCCCTCTATTCTTACTAAGTATTTTGACTATTCCAACTCAGCTTCCTGAAAACCTGCATGAATCTAATATAAATTAATTTAATTATTTTTCAGATAAGATTTTCCTAGTGAAAAAAACACTGTGACTAATCAACCACCATCATGACAGATTGACTTTACAGTGATAAGTATTATCTTTCCATCATTGTCTCAGACTGTATGTGTTTGCTTTTTATTTGATATGTGTTCCAAGCATTTTCTGTTCATTTTCTAAACCCATTTTTTAGTATACACAATATTCCTTTAGCTATGAAATTCACAGTTTTAAGGTCAAGTTTAAAATACTACTTGGAGACATTGCTTATTTTTGCCAGGCCAACTTTGTCCTTTAATCATCATTAGTGTATATTTAAAAGAAGAAATTAAGAGGTTTATGAAGAAATAAGGTTTGCTATTAAGATTATTTATAAACATTTGGTAGAAACTAAAACAAAACAAACAGCTGAACAATTACAGCTGAGTTAAGTCAAATTTTTGGTTAAAATTATTAATTTCATAGAAGTTAAAAGGAAAGAACCGGAGTGCTTTGACATTTAATTTCTGCTTTCCTAGATAATCTTTAAATCAGGAAGAGCAATCCAGATTGCTCCGCTCTCAGGCAAGTGTCCAACAAACCAGACTACTCTGATGCTATCCCTCTCATTTAGCAGTACATCTATTACATTAAGCTGCTTACAATGTGCTTTGGTTAAACTAAATTTTCATTCCTTGGTAAAGATTTTTGCTATAAAGTACCATCCACCTCACTCAAAGTACTTCTCAGCATATTATGGAATTGCAGCCAGTTGATGGCGTCAGCTTCCTCTTCATCTTACCTGGTCCAAGAGCCAAATCATCAAAACTAAAGGCCTATTTTCTTGCATTACTGAGAATTTTCTTAAATTGATTTGCATCTGATATTTTTTCCTGGTTGGTTCCATGTTCACATTATCTCTCCAGATCTTACATTTTCTAATGCTGTATAATCACAAAACTCCCCATGCTTCTCTTTGAAATTTTGATTTATGTCTTATGAAGTGTGCTATGAAGTTTTGTTTTGTTCTAGTTTGCTCTCAAACGCTAACATTTTAGTGTCATAGAAGACTAATGATGGTTGTAACAAATCTGTTTCAACCCTTGTAAAATGTCAATTGCTTAGTCAACTAAATGTTTTGGGGTTTTATTGATTTGCCATCAATAATGCGTGCTAAAAACCATTCCAAAGGCTTCATGATAGCTCATCATGCCTCTTAGAACTCAATGCTGCACAAAACACAGTAACTAATATTCCCATCATATATTCTCTCCTATGGCAGTGTTAAAAAGGATCCTTCAAAATTAAAAGTTTTCTGAGGTTTAAAAAATACACTGTTATCAATGTAATTAGAAGTTAAAGAATTTTTAACATTTTAATAATGACTAGTATTACATAGAAGCAAACATTACAACCAAGCTGTTACTTCTTTCTTGGATCAGTCAGCAGAGTTTTGTTTGCATCATAGTCTAATATGTAGGGGTACACATAGGAAGATTGATGTTAAGTTCTAGTCACACTTTGCAGTACATCACTAAGGCTGGATATCATTGAAAACAGTGTGAGGGTAAACAAGACAAGAATACTTTGGATAACCAATCTTCAATTACAATTTTAATTCCCATTCAGGTGAGAACTTAGATGCATTTCTTTAAGCAGGCCAGGGATGTCACTTATTTCTTTGTTATTTGCCTTAGTTTCACTGATATTAATAGATCTTAAAGGTGTCATAGATCAGCTCCAGACCTCCCTTGGTGTTTGGTCCCATTGATTCCAGACAAGGGCTAAAATCTTTGGGAAGCTAGAAATCTCCACTTTGTTGGTAGGATGCTAAAGATAAGTGCTCTTTCATTGATTTAGATTAATCATACAGAAGTTCTATAGATTTTTCTATCTTTTGTAATTATACCTAACACTTTGAGATGACCTTAAAACTAGGACAATACTACTGTAATCACCTACTTACTGCTGGTGTTTAAACAAACACAAAACACTTCACAAAGCTCAGAATGTTCTGTGGATTTCCTTTCAGAGGTGCAATGGGAATAGTGAAATACTTTTGTGATTTACATTGTACTTAAACTCGATCCTCACTACTATATACAAATCCATTTTAGAACACATATTCCCGTTGGATATTTAAGGGATTTTGAAAATTCATTCCCTTGGGGATGAAAGCTACAGACAGAACTAGATCTGCATAAAAATATTTAATAAATGCAGGCAAATCTGCCAGGTATAGTCCTTTCAAACAATTACTGATTTTATAAATTTGTTTACATGCAATGTTTTGTTCATGTTGATAACTCAATCAAATAAAAATGAATCTCCAAAATAAATTGGCTCAATTCAATATACTAGAATTTTTTTTTTTTTGTGTGCAGTCAGTCATTGTATTGACTTATCTTTTATTTAAAATGTGACAATAAAACTACTTCATATTTCCTTTAAAAGAAAAATGATATAAATGTTTAGTGCATTTTGTTTGCATACAACCTAAAATTATTGTTAAATAATCCCTTTATTATGATATGTTAACTGCTAACTAATCAGAACACCTATTTCTTGCCCAGTTCTCAGTTTGAAGGTATGACTTGTCCCAAGTCTGACTGAAGGCAGTAAACAGACAATGACGTCTGGCAGACAGCAACTATAGTCTATAAAATGGGTTCAATGTTAGTTAAACTAAAATAAAATAATATAGTTACTTAACACTTTTTGGTTCATTTTTTTAATATGTAATTTCCGACAAACCAAAAGAAGCATTCTAAAAGGTTTTCTCGTTGGAACCAGAAGTTGTAGAGCAAAAGCACTGCATAGGGGTAAAATGAGTAAAGCTGATAATGGAAAAAAAAAATCTGTTTCCCAAAATCCAGTGAAAATAATAATGTTATTATATGGGGAAATGATAATTTTAAACTATAGCGTGAATATTTAAGTAAAAATGACCAGGCATCCCTGTCCATAATTTCACAGCTGGTGACTTATTTTCATATGTGAATTTGTCATTTTATGACACCCACTTATAAATCTGACTTGTCTACCACAGCCCAGAATATACACAGAAATATTTATTGGCAGAGTTTCATCCATCAAAACAAAACAAAACAAAAAAAAATCTTGACCATGAAGTTTTTGGTAGGGCAATTGAAGAATTCTTCCCTGGCTGATTCTACATTATGATAATTTCCATATAAAAGCAAGGAGATTGCTATTATCTAAATTACCATTTTGTATATATTCAATTGCTTCTACAGCCTTGAAAAGTAGAAGGATGTACTCCGTTTTAGCACCTTTTAAAAATTAAATTCATCAGCTGTGATAAGAGCATGACTGAAGATTTGCCACAGATCACTGAAGCATTTAACAGACATTCCACTAACCTTTCTGCTCCATCTGAACCTGAACAGCCTTCTCACAGTGCAATCAATGAAATGAGCCTGCCCATTCCTAATGACTGCTGCAGGGATATAAAGTTCTGAGTCGTGGAATACTACAAACACTAAAGTATGTCAAGTTTTTCCAGATATCTTTGAAGACACTTGTGATATGCCATCATCTGAGGTTTCACATTTCTACCCGGGAAATTTTCTGCCACAAAAAAATATGGAGAATGAGTGCTAAGTAATGAAATAATAATTAAAAACATGCACTAAACAGATCAGTCATGAACTTCAACGTTTTAATTTTTATGATTTTAAAAAAGAGAACCTAAAAACGTTGTAGAACAACTTTTGAAAACTTCTGGATAGGAGTTCATGATATCTTTCCATTGATAGCAAGCCTAAAACATTTGTAACAAGGACCCCATTAATTTTTTTATTCTATACATAAGAAAGTAATTTCTATACCTTCAGTTAAGTTTGCTTATCTTCAATTATGTAAGATTTTTCTATGCACATAGTTATTCAGGTCTCCTTGGGGTTGGTGATATAATTTTGCACAGTTCAAGGGAAAGAGAACTTGGTCCTTTTATGAAGCAAAACAAGAATGAAGTAGAAAAATGAAAAATATGTTTTTGTATCATTCAATAAAGTACTAGACATGAAATAGTAAATACAAATGGTTAAGGATAATTGCATCTACAACAGGCTTCACAATCAATTGCATCATGCAGAGCAAGTGCAGAGGAGGGCCACGAAGATTAGCAGATGGCAGGACCACCTCTCCTGTGTAGACAGGCTGAGAGAGCTGGGGTTGTTCAACCAGGAGAAGGGAAGAGTCCAGGGAGATCTTATAGCAGCCTCCCAGTACCTGAAAGAAAGCCTACAAGAAAGCCAGAGAGGTACTTTTTACAAAAGCACGTAGTGACAGGACAAGAGGTGATAGCTTTAAACTGAGAGCAGGTTCAGTTCAGATACTAGGAAGAAATTTTTTACCTTGAGGTGGGTGAGGCTCTGGAACAGACTGCCCGGAGAAGTTGTTGCTGGCTCATCCCTGGAAGTGTTTGAGGCCATTTTGGATAGGACAACCTGGTCAAGTAGAAGGTGTCCCTGCCTGTGCCAGGGAGGTTGGAACTAGATGATCTTTAAAGTCCCTTTGAATCCAAATCATTCTATGATTCTATGATTCAACACTGAGATTGATACTTTGTACTGATTAATCCATACCGGCCCGGGTGATAGATATAGTACAGAAAGACATGCAGTAACAGCAGCAGAACACATCTTACATAAACTTTATTCCTTAGATAGAAAAGAGGATAATTTAGTTCAGAAAAACTGAGCTACATCTTTCTAATAATTTTTAAATTTATTTTGTATTTCATAAAAGTCCAGGACTCTTAAAATTCGACATGTTTATGTTTACATCTTTAATAATTGTGCTATTGATGTTTTACAACAGGAACAAAGTTTAAAGGTGTAGTAAAACTCACAAACATTAAAGTATCAATTAAAACAATAAAACATAAAGAAACACAATAATGAATACCTGATGTTAAATTATTGCATAACTTTTGTCAATTTTTCAAGAGTGCCTAAATTATTTTTCAAGTTTCATTCAAAGTCAGTATGACTTTGTTTCTCAACGATTAATCACTTTTAAAATTGGAGTTCACATAAGTGACATATAATTGAACATGCTCTAGAAATTAATCACAGTATCTTAGCATGCAAGAGAATCACCAGATCACTTAGCCCAGTTGTTTTCACACAGCTTCATGTCGGAATTACTGAGGTAAACTCTTTGCATGTGTTTTTTAGGTTTTTAAAGCGTTAGACCATTTTTCACTGTCTCCACCAAATCTTGGTTTCTGACCAGTGTTACCTTACTCAGTGGTCCCACAGGATCTGTGACCTAGTTCACAGCTTGAAAGAATCCCAACCAACACAGGCAACTCCTCAAAACTGGGACAGTTCTTACCTACAGCATCACACAAGATGTCCAAACCACTGAGCTTGTGGTGCATGCACACAGAACAAAGATTGATAAGCTGTGAGACCTAACTCATCATCCATGAGTGTAAGTTCTGCTCAGGGACTTCAACAGAAGGTCATTTGTGACATTTATTTGCAGTTCCCAGCTCTGCCCCACTTCTGTTTGTAGAAGCAGCAGCCACAGGTGGGCTCTGTGACCCAAAACAAAGATAAATTAATGTCTCTGAAAGTTTGGCACACATGAGGCAAAATTTCCAAAAGGAAAATGTTTTATCCAGTTCTTCATTCTTACTTTGAATATTTACTGTACTTCTAAAAAACAGAAAAAAATATAAATTGAAGCAGTCATATTATGAATGTCATTGTTTTGTTTCGTTTCCTGGTACTTACTGCACAAGTCAGTAAGTTCATAAATACCATCCTGATGTGTTCTGATATGCTGCTGTAGTATTTTCAGTGATGTAACTTCTTAGCTTGGCAACCTTTGCAAACTCCCATCTAGATATTTGCTGAGTAGTGGTCACTCTTGTGCCCTTTAGCGGAAATTCAAAACACAAGAAAGAGAATTTTACAATATTTTTAAAATAAATTATTTGGGATGGGGAAGAAAAGGACACAACAATAAGAAGTTGTTAGCATGTCTAAAAGGTGAGCCAGTGGCCATGTGTTTGTGCAAATGTACCAGGTTTGAGAAGGTGGATTTTTATTATACAGATTGATGATTACATGGATAGGTTGGAAGGGCAGGAAATAGACTTTATGTTTTTCAAGGGACAGCATCTCTAGCAGAGGTTGTGGAATTGTATGAACTAAGCCCTGTGCAAGCTGAAACATCTCAGTGCAGAGCTAACAGCAAGTCCAGCATACATTTATCCCATCTGCTATCCACTGCTCTAATAAATTAAACTCGTGTTTCAATACAGTGTACATTACCTATTTCATCAGTACCGCTGAAAGCTTTTTTGTTTTCTGTGCTTTTTCTGCTACATGCCACTTTGTTGAATACATATGGGTTTGCAAATGAATATTGCCTTGTCCTTTTCATTCTCTTTACCATTTCTCTTTAATTCCTTGCTTTAATTTTACTTTTGATTTCCTAAAAGAGATGTTAGTTCAAAAAATCTTGAAGAACAGTAATCACAATCTAGCCCAGCCCTCTGCTACAGAAGAGAATTCCCTTCAACTTAACTTCCAAACTTGCCTCTTATTCCAAAGTTTAATTTTGAACAAGTTTCACTGCATCTTTTAGAGCACTGTGCTTTATAGTTTTTCTTTGAATGTTTAGCTAAATTTTACTTCTGTTCCGTCACTTCATTCTTCCCTTATATCACTTCTATTCTAGCACTTAATTATGCTCTTTTGTGATTCTTAACACAAATCCCTGCTTTCATTTGATATTTACACCTTCCTAATAAACAAACACTTATGATATATCAGTCTAAATCACCATTTTGGGAAGCTTTAAATGCATTTTCTCTTGGTAATTCTTCATTTGTCTGTCCTTAAAGCACCTCAATCATTTCTTGGTGTTCTTTAATTTCCCTGTAATTTGCACAAATAGTATTGAATTGGACATATTTATCTCCCTGTACTTTGCTGGTTGCTCACCTTTACTCCATTAACATTAGGTTAATAGCTGGGATTCTAAAGTATAAACTTAACTTCAAAAGTCAAAGCAAATTTTTGCATGCACTGCTGTAAATATTTTCTCTACACACCAGACTTTTCAGTTTTCCAACTAAGCAACAGTCCAGTACATTTATACTTTGAAATATCAAGCAACAAAGCTTTCTTTTACCTTGGGGATAGTGGGCTTCATCACCACCATTTACATTTCGAAAATACTTTCTTTTTGTTTCATCTTAATAATGACATACAATGACCTACATTAGCAACAGAGTGCAGTGCAACAATAGCATATTTCCATGTACATATATTTTTCTTCAAACACTTAGACAAACTGTTTATTTGTGGTTTATTTGTGGCCTGCAGAGAAGCCTGCAGTGGGTTTTCACTGAATAATCTCAGTCTTGCAGAAAAAAATCAAAATGTGCTGTTACGTAGAATGAGGATGGAAAGGGAAAGATAACAGTTAGAAAGTCCTCTCTGAGGTAGTGACCACTTTACCTGTTTTTTCAAATTTTAACACCTAAATCATCCTCTGTACATGGATTTGACTAGAATTAGATTTGAGAGACAAAGAATGCCCAGGGCAAAACTGGAGTAGAGCTGTAAATGGACTCTCAAGGGAAATGAAGGGGTATAAAAATTGTCTGTGCTGAGGATTTCTTGTGGTGAAGAGATGAGTTCCTTGACCGTGAGTTATGTTTGAATTAAGGCTGAAAGCAACAACATTTTAGAGCTGTTATCATAGGGGTTTGGGAAACATTTTCCCAGGCCAGCCAGGGCTGATATTTAGGTTATCTTCCGAGGAATAATTTATCTCTGGAGAGAGTGGGTACCCTGGCCTGTGGCTCAGCCAAGCTCTATGGCCAGGGCTGAGTTGGAGAGTCTTGGAGTTATGGCAGGAAGGAGCCAGGAAGAGTCTTCTAAAGCAATCTAAGGCTTGATGCTTGTGTCTGGGCTGAAGGGTATCTATTCCAGGTTTGGCTCTTGCCTTGGGGATCAAGGGATTGATCTCCACCAGAAATTGTATCACCTATCCCTATCTTCCCTTGCGACTCTCTCCTAAAGGTGATATGCACAATCAAATGGCAGGAACTGTTATAACGAGGTACAGGTTACAGCTTGCTACAACTTTCCACTTTCTTATTTTTTACTCACATTTAAGGACATAGTGGTATTCTCGTCCATTCATGGACCTGCACAGCAACTCTCAAACCAGATTTTGCTTGAGGTCCTCAAGTTCCCAGATTTAGTCATGTTCCAGCTTGGGCTGACTGTGAAAAGGGGCAAGAAGGTGACAGTGATAAGGTCCTTTAAAAGGTAGTAGCCTTTTTTTCCCCATTTTTTCAGCATTTAGTGACTGGGTAAATTCATTTTTTTGGCCGTATCCTGATAATAAACAGCTTCAATTCTTCATTTATACTTCAGTCTTCTTTTTATATTCTTTTATATCTTCTTTATATTATAAGAGCATATATAGACATGAATGCACAAACATCAGTTAAAATTTCTGTCAAATATGCACCAACTTAGATGCATTAAAATTACAACTGCCAATAGGTATTTAAATTCTCCCATACTTAAGTTCAGATTCTTTCACTGAGCTTCAGCTATGAAGAACATTTTTCTTTTGATGCTGGTAAATATAACAGAAATTTAAAGATAATTAAATGGCGCTGTGTAGCACTCTGTAGAAGAGTAGGGTGAAATATTTTCTTCTCTCTCTGAAACATCAGAAATAACACTCATGAGAGCTATAAGAAGAAAATAAGTAAATTAATTTTCTGTGTAGTATAACAGGAATTGTAAGAGGGCAAAAATATTTAACCTTAGCTTTGACTGGAAGAGTGTTATATTGCTTTTTTTTGTTGTTGTTGTTTTTGTTTGTGGGTTTGTTTTTTTGCTTTAACAAGTTTAGATAAGCTGCAGTAATATTTTCAAAATGAAAAGTTTACTTCTAAAGCAACCAGAACTTATTCACTCTTTGCTCCTAATCAATGCTCAAAGGTTAAAGGGTTTTCTAACACAATAGAAGAAAATTAACAACAAGCACAAATCTATCAATCCTGCTGAATGTTGCATTTATAGGTGTTAATGGATTTATTCTTTTTTTCCCTTCATAAAATGCGTCTTTTCAGAGCACGGTTACCATTCCCTAATTAAGAATTCACAAATGTGCCATGTAAACGTACATAATTTATTCCCTTCATATTGAAGGTCTGGGAATTTTGCCAGTGAATGAAACATTGTATTCCATAGGAACAACGAAACGAATACTTCTGTGTCTGATATGAGAGATTCATTCCTTAAACTGACACAGTCATAAATCTAAATTAGAGCAAACAGTGCAGTCAGGTTAATATCTAATCAGTCTTTCTGCTTGCGACTTCAGAGGCTTGAAATGGTGATTACTTAATAAGGCAAAGAACATCCAAACCTTTAAAGGCGGATATGAATGAGCTTTGTTGTCAACCCACTTTTCCTCTTTGGAAAACAGAAGCTGGTGTTGCCACTAATCTCTGCTTTTTTATGTGTTCCAGAAGGCAAGTTTGGGACTTTGATGACTTAAGGGGGTTTTTGTCACGTTAGAGTTGCCAACAGCTGACTTAGTGCAGAGCCAGGGAATGAGGCAGACGTACGACCAGATGGAAGAGTAATCTCAAGGGAATTGACCTTACAGGAAAAATTAAAAAAAAAAAACCAACTAAAAGTGTCTCAATATCTCTGGCTTCTGGCAGTATGACCAGAGCATCATGAGCCTGTGTCCTTCCAAAAAATCCCATCAAGGTTTCACATACACTTCAATAGCAATAAGCCCATGTCACAGGCTGTTTTCATTTCTACCTGGAGAATGACAGTATGTCACTCTTCTTTATTTAATGGTGACAGAAAAAGCAGTCAGAGCATAATCTGAAGTTCTGGCTTCTCACAATTCTCCCTTCTTCTGTCTCACATATGCTGTAACAAATTGGCTTTCTGTGCTATGCCCCAAGTGCCTAATGTAAAATAGAATCAAACTGGAGAAACTAAGTAAGAGACAATGATGCCATTCTCAGGGGCTCAGGTTTTACAATTGTCTTAGTATTTTTGACCTCCTTAAAACTGAAGAAGTTCTTGCATGAACTCTAGAAGCCAAGTAGGTAACAGTATGGAAATCTGGCTTTAATCTGGTGGGGAATGAAAACATATCAGAGATACATTACTCCTGCCCACTATAATTTTAAGCAAACACTCACTACCACTGCTGATCTTCCCACTTTGTAATAATTTTCCTTTAAAGCTTTCACTATCATCCCTCTGCATTGTGTCCATGGGTATAAACTATCAGCATGGTTTTGTTGGATAAATTAGTGCACATATCATGACATTGAAACATTTAATAAACTACACAGAAAAAGATGCTTTCTCATGTCTCTGAGGTGAAAAACATTATTTTCTTTTTCTGCCTTTTATCCTTTTTTTTTTTTTTGAGAAAGAATAGAGTTGATATTCTGAGCTATTTTAAAAAATATTTTAATGAAAAGACATCAAAAATGTGGAGAGGAAAAGACATTTTTTCCCCTCAGAATTTAAAAGTTCAAGGTAGACTTTTCAACCATTTCTTCTTGATCAACATATTCTAACTTAAAATTCATTCTAAATAATACTCCTTCTTGCAAATATTGTTTAGGAGTTCTGAAATTCAGAGAAAAGACACAAATACCCCCAGAAGTGTTAAAGAAACAACTGGACATGGCAATTAGCGCTATGGTTTAGTTGGTATGGCGGCATTTGGTCAAAGGTTGGACTTAATGATCTTGGAGGTCTTGTCTAACCTTAACGATTCTGTGATTTTATATGTTAATCCTTGGGATAAAATTCTAAGAGTTTGTCATGACAGAGTAAATCATCTATCTCTGCTCTGAAAATCCAAGTGTGTGTTATTGGACCCATGATTTACCTGTTTCTTTTAAAATAAATTGTACATTTAGAAGTCAACTATCTTAGCAGAATCTGAGCAAAACAGTGCAGCAACACCTCTTAGTTATGAATGCTCAGTGAGAAACTGTCACCAAATAAAGCAAAGCTTTCCCAAGAACCTCAGGTACTCTGTGATAACTCAGCAGAATACATCTGAAACCAGCTGGGACTACACAACAAAGTTGATCCCCTTGAACCTCTTCTAGTTTTACAGCAGAGTTTTTGTTGTTCTGTAAAATAAATTCTCCTTAAAAGTGAATGGAGAGTTTGATTATATTCATGAATAGAATGGTAATTGCAGCAAGGACTGCACAGAAAGTGCTGTGAATTAGTGAAAATGTGCAGAATTGGTCAATTCTTGCTGTAGAGTTGTTTGGCAAGACTGCCAGCATGGGCCAAGAAAGACAGAGAAATCGTCTTATTTTAGATTTCAAGGGTGTGTTTCTGGATGCTGGTGTAGATCACTGGTCTATTGAGAGGGGACAGCGAACTGGGAGCAACCTTCCTTTCTGTAACTGGAAGAGAGGGGAAAACATCTCCCAGCAACCCTCCTGTGTGAAGAAAGTGTACTCATTATCAAGCAGACATAACTATTTATATACTCTCTTCTGACTCCAGTAGATTAACTGATCTCAGTGCAGTAGAATAAATATAATTTACTGTAATCTGAGAAGATTTCTAAATAAGAAACCCCAGAGTTGTAAAAATGCCATGATATCTGTGTGGTCTGTTTGTGCACAAATATTTTGGATGCTGCAATATTGCTATGTCTCAGACACCCCTCTTGTAAAAAAAATCAGATATGTGGTACTGTCTGGTGAAAAGCCAGTAGAAAGATTGTTTATGTTTTCCAATTTAATTGCTTGTAATATTGAATCAATATTAATCATACTAGCTGGCAAATAGGTAAGTGAAATCAAGAAAGTCTACAGTAGAAACAGCAATATAACATTAAATTCATACAGCTGCAAGCTTGACAGCAGTGACTGCATATTTGAAAATCCATTTTACTTCCTCGCATATGCATATGGTTACAGCTTGCTTTTCAAATAAATCTGATCAACAGTTCGTGGTATTTGAACATTTTCCCATCTGGTGGATTGTTCATAAAACTCATTTTCCCTGATTTAGTGAGGCAAGGAACACACCAGACTGAATGGTTTTAGATTTGTGTTTGGAACTTCTGGGTTTTTGCAATCCCTCATATGTCCCATAATACATTCCTAATTTTCCAACAGATTAATTTATGTTTTAAAGCTAATAAGCCAGGTGTCATGGTACTTGACTATTCTTTGCTGTACTATGGTATTTTATTGTGAAAGGTCATGCTCACTGGATCTCTGTGTATTTTATATCAAAAGAAGAAATTTAATTTTTAGAGGCATTTTACTTCTTTACCATAATGCTCAATCTTCTAAAATGAGTCTGACTATCCCCAAAAGTATTAATTAGTCCACATGTAGCTCTTGCTTGCATGGCACAAAATACTGCTTGCGACTCTAATGATCCAAATTAAGCAATATTTTTAAAATTAAATTAAGGCATTAGTATTTCCTGTACTGATTTTTACTTCAAAAGTCTTATGCTTTAATGATATCCAAAACAGGCACAGTGCAGCAATTAAGGCAACATGGGAATATCTGAGTAAATATCTCAACAACACACCTGTGATAAGTGGCAAACACCCCTCTTTCTGATCCCTAGAAAGTATGGTAACACTATGTGTAGAAACCAGATATTTAGTGTTCCATTCAAACCCTAAATCTGTCCACTAGTTTATAGAAAACAGAGAAAGAGATGAAACTTATCATCTTGAAATATCCACATTTGCATGGTACGTGTTTCTGTTCTGATGCTTGAATCCAAAACATTTTCTTTAGTCTGCGACTGGTCAGGCTGAGTTGACAAAACGTTTCCTGTCATTGCTTTTGTCCTCAGTAATGTTCTTTCCATGAATGTGGTATATTTCTGAATTTCTTCTTGGCTTGACACTACACAAGACTGACAAAGCTGTCCATGCTGCCATCCCCCCACATGGCAGTCAGTGATTAGAGCAGATCCAAACAGGTATTAGTGTCCCTCATTGGACGGCCTACACTAGGTGCCACCTTCACATCATTAAAACATCAGTCATGGTAGAACCCTTGTGGTGTGCAGGATTCTGCTTGAACAAATGAAGTAAAATGAACTTCTCTGTCAAACCAATAGAAAATATGCTAAGTTTCAGTATTTTCCTGTTGCTTCTCAGCTGTTACTCACTTCTTTGACAGAATTTAAAATGCTTTCCTTATTATGTTATGCAGTATTTAAAACCATCCTCCAATAATGCTGGCAATATTTTCTTTAAAGAACCATCGCCATCAGACATTTCCAGCCGCTGTACATCAGTTCTGTGTAAAAGACTTCAACATTTTAATAGGAAAGCTCTCCCTCATATTTTTGGCAAATGTTCTCTAACCTACTTATTTCTCTCCAGATCGATGAGTATTGCTGGTTTTCCATATTTTCACTGAATATGAATTTTACTTAGTTTATGCAGAAGGCCTCAGCAGGTTGGATGTAGGGAACAGAAGCCTCATACAATGATAAATGCTTTTGAATGAAAGTTTCTTGCTCAGTTGAAAACTGCTGGAATTATTTAGTGGCTTTTGATAAAAAGCATGATTGATACCACCCCATGTTTTTAAATGAAAGTGATAATGGCAGCTATGTCCTCTGTTAATCTGATTGTTGATGGGTTGTATAAAATGTAGCGTGAACATAAAACAGATTGAGCTTCAGATATTGCAGCTGGGAGAGTGACATAACAAGTATATTATATACAAGTTGCTGTGTCAGACACTCTGTTTCTCAGATCAAGCAACCTGGACATGCACTCCGTAAGAATTAGAAATACCTAGGGAATTAAAAAGATTAAAGTATTGATGTGTATGGATGCCCTGAATACTAAGGTGTGAGGCAGATTCTGAACTAGTCTTTTGTGGCACTTGGGCACATGCATGTAAGTAATACTTTAGATATCAAGAGTCTGTATCTGTCCCAAAATCTGAGTTTTGAGGGGATTTAAGTTTCTAGTAACCCTTAGTTTGAAAATCCTACTCTATTGTGTCATTCATTTTATTTCATGGCAACTCTGTGTTCTATTTAAGCACCATTTTATTTTTCCAAACTTTAATAGGCTGGTGATTGTAGGAAATGTTTAGCTGGAGAACAGTTGAAGGACAGCTACCCTTACGTCTTAAATCTTGCTTATGAGGCAAGATAAAGCTTTAAAGAAGAGAAATAAATCCAAAAAAAGGCAATAAAAGGTAATTTAATTAGAGACCTGGCAACAAAATTATGGTTTTTACAGCATCATCCACTGATAAGTACTCTTTCACCTTTCTCTGCATCAGACCTTGCCAGTTTTACATCCAAGAATTTCTTGGCATCACTGATCAAAAACCTCACACATTTAATATAGACCAAGGATGAAGGTAGTTTAGCAAGATTAAGTATTAGCACATCAAAACCACTTGGAGTATATTTCTCCCATTCATAAAGCAAATTAATGCAGGTAGTCATTATAGAAACAGGTATATTAAAACCGAATCAAGGCCATATATCAAACTTCATTGCAAATCTCAGAGAACATGCCTTTACAATAATATATGACTTGACCTTCAGCTCCAAACATACATTAGACATTTCTAGCTGCCATTCATTCTATATTAGTAAAGTATACAAAGTGATTTACTCTTGCGAATTGACATGGTCTGGATCATCACCAAAAACTTATGACTATCTCATTGAGTACCTAATCCACTTTTCCTTGATAATGGTTCTTTGCACTTATATTTTACTTTATCTTTTCAAAGATTTCCACCAAGTACTGTGAATTGCTTCCTCTCTACATAGAGGGAAAGGTTAGTTTACACGTGGGAGATACTGTACATACAAACTGGACTGGCAGTTAGGTTCTACTGGTGAAAACTCTTTAAGATATTTTTTAGAAGTTCTTACAGCATATGACCAAGGGAGTTTGTGCAAGTATTATAAGCTATGAAACTCATTTAAAGCAGCTGGTGATAGATGTCTAGTGAGGAATGAATGCACACTGTTCACTTCACCACTGTTTGCCTCACTGGGTAGTTCAGAAGAAAACAAGTGCTGATCTCTCACCTTCTTATTTTAAGGAGTCACAGCCTCGAATTCCCAATTAAATGGATTCATTTGGCACACAGGGGATTTTTTGACAGCTAAAAAAGCAATATCCAATTCTTCCAAAGGAATGTTGGTTTCACACACTTTACTTAGAGATGAAGCATATGTTGTGTCTAATAGTTCTGCAGGATAAAAAACAAATAGAGCAGACAACCATATCTGTTCTTTCCCCCATGATCCAGAAACCCTTTTTTTTTAACTAGTGTGGGTAGTGATTCTAGTCTCCTCCCTTTCCCAGCCCTCCTTTTGGCCACACATCCTAATATCCCTCTCTATTATAGACTTTTGTTTGTCATTTTTCTGCTTTCAATTAATCCAAAAATGTCTTTATCAAATCTAAGGTGTTTAAATGTGGCCATACTTGCTTTGAAGCTGGCCAATAGCTGAGTAGGCCTATTACCTCATTTATTGTCAACATTCAATAACTGTGAGAAAACTCCTTAAAGTTCTTGTCCACAATCTCTGAAAAGAAATCATAACATTTTATCAGATTCATATTACATGTGACTCTTATTCTTCAATGTAATGACACTTTAAGGCTTCTAATTTCTAAAAAAAGTCAGAATTATATAACTGCTATCTTAATACAACACAAGAGACACCTTTCTTTCTGGTTTAGGACTAAACCCATGGTAATATAAATCTCAATCATAATAATAAAGTAACCATAAAATGTTCAGTACTGTACTGTTTTAAGAAGTAGACCCAAATTGACATTCTTCATGTCCTTCTGGATGATTATCTCTGTAGAACAAGTACTCCATGTCTCCACAGTATGAGAGCAAAAGTGTGTATCTGTGGGACATGTAGGGTGAGAGTGGAGACATTATCATTAATTATTGCTGAACAGCAGTGAAAGTGCTTCAAGGTTGTTTGCTGCCTGCAGACTTGTCAGTTTCTCCATGCAATGTATCACAAGGGAGAGATTTTTGAAGAAATACCAGCATTCAAAAAAAAAAAAAAGAAAAATCAATATGATATATGACTCTAATCTCTGCTTTGCAGATGTTAATGCTCTGTTTTTGACAGTAAGAGAGAAAAAAAAAAAGGTTAGATAAAGAAGGGAAAGCTGGTCAGTTAATAGTGCAAAAGCAATAATATTGGTGATAAAGTATTACATAATTCGAGCAGATGGAGTGCTTTGCACACTCCACCCCACCTCCACACCCAAAAATAGATGTCGCAAATCTGAAAATTAACACATAAAGCCAAGACTTTTTTAGGCTTCTGCACATAGACCAAAAGTTGTGTCATATGTGATAATTTCAAAATGCTAAATATAATTAAAGTGCCTTCCATAAACTGCTAGATGCAATGCTACCCTCGGAGGATATAATCTCAGTTTATGCCCACCAGAAGCAAGCTTGCTCTAATAATATAATGGTTTTGAAATCTGCTTATATAAATAAAAAAATACTTTTAAATTATGAGAATAATTTGGGCTTGTCTTCATTTTATTTTAGAATAAAAATGTTTAACATTGTTTTGTTCAGTGTTTTAAACAAAACATGAAAATGTGCATGTGCCAACATGGATATGTGCTGCATTGAAGCAAAACCATTTATTTTTTTCAAAATGTTACAAAATAGCAGGGCAAAGTTTGGTTCCCGGTCTTTAATTGGGTCAAGATTTTTACTGTGAAAAAGGGACTAAAATGTAAAGGATGTAATAAATACATTAAAAATGACAAATCAGTATGGGACTTAGTTAAAATGGAAAATGACAGACTACTAATGTTCTTACTGAAGGAAAAGGTTAAAGGGGAAATACAACACATGCACTGAGTAAGCGGGCAGAATGATGGAAAGTCTCTGTCCTTTTGTTAAATGAATATAAAATTAGAAGTGTGTGGAGTAAGAAAAAGCAAAAGAGTTTTCCCTTGTGCACTACTGGAGATCTTTTTATTTTTTCTTTCCATTCGTTTGTTGTTTTCTTTTTCCCAATCCCAGCTTCTATAGAGTCTGAAATATATTTGTAGGTATATCAAGCATGGGCAATTGTTTGACATATTTTTTGTGAGAAAATTTTTTCACCTACTCAACCCTAAGTTAAAAGCATTTCATCATGTAGACAAACATTCATTGGACACTCAAATTCCCAAGTGCGTAAAATGTAGGAAGCTGAGTTGGATTTCATTGCTTTGTACATTTTGGAAGTATTGTACATACCTTAGACATCTGGTTTAGTATCATTCCAGAGGTGATTTACAAAACAAACGACTTTATTGCTGAAAATGTGATTGAAAGATAAAACTGTAAGTTAATGCCTGTAAAAACTGGGCTTTGATAATTTTCTACTGATAAGGAATCTGTGCTCAGCAGCTGATATTTCAAATTATAACTTTATAATTATATTTAGCTTTTCTATCAAATTGTACTCTTACATCCTTTAAAATACAGGAGCACTTTCCACCCATGTGACAGACATGGCAGCCTTTTTTCCTGTCTGAGTGCATACTTGCTAGAGTTTTTCAATTTACTTTTTTAACCTGGCAAAGAGCATACAGACCTCGGTAATGTGAAATGGACCACTTAATGTCGCCAGAACATAGAAAATCACCAGAAAGGATTTAGCATAGCTCTTCTTTTATAGTAACTTCTCATCTTTGCCTAGCTGATTTTCTTTGTTTCTGCATTTAACTATATCAAACACAGGGGAAAATAGGATTTTGACAGATTGAGTAACATTGTAAGAAGCCAGGGTGTTATTGTCAGAGCTTAAACAGGGTGGAAAGGAAATAAGGGGAAAGGTCGCTACAAAGGATTTACACATTAAAAAAACCTTGCTACAACAGCATGGGCTTCCCACACATAGTATTGTGCCAAAAATCACATGTGAATGCTGCAGGTACAGGTAAAGCCAGACACTCAAAAGCATGAGGGTATTTCTGAACTCTTGACTGTAGTACTGTCACCTTACAACATACTTCCACATTTTGATGTACCTTCCTACCCTTCTTCAGGAGTTGTGAACAGTTTGTACATCGAATCAGTTGCCAGAAAATGGAAAACGAGAGACTTCATTCCAGTTGAGCTACAAACTTCCTAAGAGAGCTTGAACAGCAGTGAAGGTCTCTGTTCAACCCCACTTAAATTTGGGTTGCTGACTGTGGGGTTCTGTAACTGAGGGCTGCTGTTATTGTCAGCAAAAAGAAACAGGAGCTCCAAGAGCACTGTTTAAACCACTAGCTAAAGACAGAGATTACAGCAGTTGTGATCTGTCGTGGTTTAACCCCAGCCAGCAGCCAAGTCTCACACAGCTGCTTACTAATTCCCACACCAGCAGGATAAGGGAGAGAATCAGAAGGGTAAATGCTAGAAAACTCGTGGGTTGAGGTAAAGACAGTTTAATAAGGAAAGAAAAGCCACACACACAAGCAAAGCAAAACCTGGAATCATTTCACTGTTTCCCTTGGGCAGGCAGATGTTCAGCCATCTCCAGGGGAGCTGGGCCCCATCACATGTAATGATGATGTCACCTCAGCCAAAACCAGCACAACTTTTAACGTAGGTGAAGATGTATCTATGCCTTAAAACTCAGTCACCTCACTGTTAAGTTTTTGGACCACATCAACCTCAAGAGTTTGCACTGGAATGCAGAGGTTCTGTCAGAAAGTCACAAAAGAATTAGTGGTTTCAGAGTGGGGATGCACAACATCCCAAATGCTGGAAAAAGAAGGTGGATAAAGCAGGAGACAGGAAACACATCAGACAGGGATGTGACCTGAAAGAAATTAATCCTATCCTTTCCTTATCTCAAGCACACTTACCTGAGCTGCAGAGGAGTGCCTCCTACTTGTACTGGAAACATTTTGGATCCTCCCGTAAAATTAAACTAGGTCTTACCCTATAAAAGTAAGCAAGACCTTTTTTTTTTTTTTTTTTAATTTCAAAATATACCTAAAACAGAAAACAGTACTAGTAGGTGTCCCCCTGTATTTAGCAGTTTTGTAATTATAATACTCCACCAAGATATGAAGTGCTAGAAGTCACATTTTCCATTTCCTGGAATGAGGATTTAAATCTCAATCTCTATCCTTTCAAGAAAGTTCCTTAATCAGGTGTGATCTGTGCATTTTGGGAAAAAAGATCACAAGAAGTAATTTAATTTTTGCTGCTGAAGCTGCTCCACATTCTGTGGATTATTTAGACATTTGGAGGGAAAGAGTGACAAAGCTGGAACAAGAAATAATATGATTCTTTAGCCTGATGGACATACATCTCTCTTGAGACAGTGGAATTGCAGATTATGGTCCCTGCTCTTACATAAAGAGTTATTGGAGCATGTCACATTTCAGCCAGCAAAATCACAAAGACAGCACGACATTTTATTAGGAAGGAGAAAAAAAAAAGTTTAATCTCTCAAAGTGCAACATCTGGTGACTTTTGCTTATATTTTCTGATGCTGGATTAATATCATCACAAATTCAATGTGGGTGCATTTGAACTGTAATCTAATTAGATGTTAAAAGTATTCTGGTGCCACTCAGCCAAAATGCCAAAATATTGTTTTTGTTTGCAGTCATAAGCTGCTGCATTTACTGATACTGTGTTGTTGTACCAATCTTTCCTTCACCAAGGTCCCATCATTCTGCAGTAAGCAGCAGGAGGGTACTAATCCTCTGCAATAGCACTTCAATTTTCTCATTACAAAAATTGGCTCCATTTTCCTGGCTTAGGCAAACCCAGTGTCGCTCAGACCTTGGGGGCCACAGATTGGGAGCAGCGAGAGCAGAAGAAGCGCCAACTGCAACAGCAGATAGATATTTTAGCAACAGCTGTCTGGTTTTCTATGCTCCTCCTGGATATCAGTGTAAATGCTCCAGCTCAGCCAGCATGAGGTGTTTGTCCCCTCTATGCATTACAGAGCCAAGGAAGAGTAGGATGATCTTTAGAATGAAGCAACAAGCAATGTCATGACACCTCAGGAGATTGTTAGCATCTTCATATATTCTCAAAAGCACTGAAAGAGTAATCAGAGTAATGATAAAACAGTAGCAATATAGGTACACAATTAAAAACCAAAATCATCTTAAAACCACACCTTGTAGTTGTACCGAGGCTTTTTTACAGTGCATGTCACTATTTTTAAATTTCATAGCATATCTGAGAGGAAAGAAAATTTCACTAGCCTGACTGTGACAATGAGAAAACTGAAACAGAGAAGTCCATCCTTCATGAGCAATTAAATGGCACAAAGGGAAAGAGCAGCAAAGTCTCTTAACTTACAGCTTTGTGCTCTAACCACTGGTCTATGCAAGGAACTGAATGAGTCATTTATTCCTTAATTTATTCAATTTCATTTATTCCACCTCAGTATTCACATGCAGCTTTATGTACAGAAAGAAATTAAAACCACAAATTCCTATTAAATTGCTCACTAAACTTGTGTAAGTCTAGGAAGTTACAGGGCTCCCTCCACCTTGAAGTCTGAGCACTTATGCATTGAATGCCACAATCATAGAATGGGTTGGGTTGGAAGGGACCTTTAAAGGTCATCCAGTCCAACTCCCCTGCAATGAGCAGGGACATCTTCAACAAGAGCAGGTTGCTCAGAGTCCCATCCAACTTTACCTTGAATATTTCCAGGGATGGGACATCTATGACATCTCTGTGCAACCTGTTATAGCATTTCATCACCACCCTCATAGTAAAAAAAACCCATCCAAACTTCCTTATATTGAATCTAAATTGAGTCCTCTGAGTTTGAAACCGTTACCCCTCATCCTGTTGCCTGATACACACAGGCAACACACCCTGATAAAAAGTTTGTCCTCGTTTTTCTTAAAGTCCCCCTTTAAGTACTGAAAGGCTGCAATAGCATGTCCTCAGAGACTCCTACAGAATGAAAAACCCCAGTTCCCTCAGCCTTTCCTCACAGAACTGCTCCATCCCTCAAGCCAACTTTGTGGCCCTCTTCTGAACCCACCTCGACAGGACTACGTATTTTTTTAATAGTAATGGTGCATAACTGTGACACAGTGACACTTCAGGTAATCATCCATTAGGTTAGATAATTTTATTTGATTTCCCTCGGCATTTCCTGGACCTGCAAAATAGGATTTCAATTAGTAAGAATAATTAATATTTCTGCTTTGGAATACAAACTGAAGAACAGAATATACACTAAAATAACGATATATATGTCCCTTATTAATAAAGGAAAGAATCACAATAATACTGTTAATTGAGTTGTAATGGCTGTTTGTTTTACCTATGCTTAGTTGCCAGTCTCTGGTCTAGAGACTAAGTCTCTGGTCTAGCAGTGGAAATTCTTAAAAGTTTCACATGGAATCAATCCCAAATTTAATAACTTTTTCAAGGCTTAATGTTGAAGTATCAGCTTTGTCCACTAACTTATAACTGGAACAAATCCTTTTTGCTTCTTAATCCTTTGTTTTCCAAAGCTCTACAAATAACTGTGTTTAAGTTCTGCAGGAACAGCATAACAGCTGAGCTCTAAGAATTGGTATAATATATCTAATAAAATTTCCCACAATTTCTGGATAGGTAAAATGTAATCAAATGGCTTGGAATTTGTCCAAGGTCTAACATTAACACTCTCCTTTCTTAAAGGAATCAAGAGTAGTGTTTTTGAATTTCAGTTTTATGTCCCCTTTCAAGCATGTGATCCCAATAAATTACATTGATGAACTTAATATCACTGATTCTTGAAGCTGGTACATGCAACAGAGATTCTCTGTCACTACTTTCTTCATGAACTTAGCAGTGTTCTTCCCAGAGTTCTTGTCTGGAATTGCTCCTGGCATTTAAAAAAAACAGTAATTAAAAGTGAAAAAGTTGAAGCTACAAGGATCCATGGGAAAAAATGTCTAGCAATATAATTGATGTAAAACAGGAAACTGAGGTACTTGTAGGACTTTATAGTCTCTCAGGCAAGTCGTGTTTAATGTGACTGTCATGCAATGCTGACAGACAGGTTTGTTTGAGTTTTTTTAAATGTGCAAGTTTAATTTCTCACAACCCCTAATCACACACACACACACACTCACAACACACAGAGAAAAGATTAAGAATCCTTAAAGGACATCAACCAACTCCCCCTCTTCCACGTTATCTATAGAATATAGTGAAAAAAGAAAAACAAACAGTAAATCTGAATCAAATTTTGATCTCTGAAAGAGTATTTACTGACTCCCCCCTTATCAAAATGGCCTTAATACAGTCTGTGTCTTTAAAGAAGAAAACAGAAGGGAGAAGTATATTTGCTACTTTTGGGTTAACATTAATTATAAATTTTCAGGAATGTTGTGGATTTAGAGGCCACTAGAAGAGAATTCCATGAAAAGCATGAACAGTGCATTTAACCACTTGTTCAAATCAAATGAAAAAAAAAAAACTTTTTATTTTCAAAAACATATTTCAATGTTGTTTCTATTAACAAAAACTTATTTACAGGAATTCTGCTTTCCTGAAAATATTTTCAGAACAGAAACCAAAGCCCTCAGGCGGTAATAACAATAGATCTGCAAAAAAAGACACACAGCTTTCTGATTGAATATCTTAAATTTTTAGTTTTACTCCTTCCTGTTTAGTGGAAGAGAAAACACAGTACTATATTGTCTTGGTGACCAATCCCAGGTGATTAATTAAAATTTTCTTTCTGGAATCACAATTATCATGAAACAGCTCACAAATGACACCTTTTCTGAAATATAGTCATATTAAAACTTCTTATGGTACACTGAGTAACAATTATGACTTTTTAAAAAGTTTGTCTGATGATAATTCCTTAGCTAAAAACACAGCCCAGAGCTGCTTTTGAATAGTTTTTAATTATAGGATTTCTTCAAAAACCAGAAGCTAGCATACAGCTCTCTGGATTCACTCAGGAACACTGATATCAAATTATTTTTTCTTCTATATCACTAATGGGATTTTCTTATGCTGCCTTGGGTTCATCTGAGTGGCTCTTTAAATTCCAAGCCAGTCCCATCTCATTAACATGAGTGAAGTCATACCACTGCAGAGGTACAGAAACAGAAAATCTTTCTGCATGAAACTTTTAGAGATCTGATATCTCTCTTGTACCTATCCACCATGGAGGAGTTCTTCACAGATTATGATGATAACATGTTTCATTCAAAGTATTGTTGTTTTCAGATTTGACAAAATTATCCCTGTGCATATGTAGCCAAGGCCATAAATGTGTGTGTGAAAATATCATCACCCATTTAGTATCCAAGCTACAGCTTTTAACTGGTCATGTTCTAAGCAGACACTTTCCAAACCCAACAGTATTTTCCTAATGCTGCCCCAGAAAACAGTTCCTGTACATGCTGGTAAACCCACATTTGCCTTTTTGCACAAAAAAAGAAAAAAAAATGCAATAATTAGAACACAGAATTACTGATGTGGGGGCAACGTTTCTTTCACCTGTCCTGTTTTTCAGGGTGTTTTGCTTGCATTGATGAATATTTGAGGTAAGAAGCCTGAAGGAGGATGAAAAGAGGATATTCAAATACACAGACAGCATAGGACATGGCACTGAACCTGTACAATCCGGAATCAGAGATGCTATTCCAGCACAGCTAATTAATAACAGTGCCTGAGACATCCTTACTCTTCCCAGTGTGCTTTCAGGCACAAGCCTCTTATCCTCACTGTGTCACACTGTGATCTTATATCTCCTCCCTGAAATGACAGTATTAATGGCACAAATACACAATGTTTATTGGCTAATTTTGTGGAATTAGGACACTTGGTCTCATGTGTGCCAGGACACTTTACAGAGTGAGTTCTGTCTTCCCTCCCTGTCAGGAGTGATGCTGCTGTACGGTGGCTGTTGCGGTGTAGCTCACCACCAGGATCAGTCCAGCTAGAGACACGCAGGTTCTTCTGTGCATCCCACACGTTCTCAAGGAAAATGCACCATGCAGGCAACCTAAGAGAGCAACACAGGGTTGTATGGCAAAGGAAAATTGCTCAGGAAAGGGAAAGTGTTTGAAAATACTGGTGCAGCTGGCAGATGGTTAGGCAGGACATTCCTTACTGATCCACAACAGCACCTCTGTCAATTTGACATGTACGTACAGAAAGGCAAGCAAAACTTAAACTGGTTAGAGCCAAACAAAGAGTTGGTTAGGATCAGATCATTGGCTGCTAGTAGGGACTGACATGCTTTGCACCTCTGGCCAAATGGTAACAATGTGTTTCAGAAATTAATAATATCTGAGGATTTCTCATGTCAACTGAATTAATTTCTGTAAGTCAACTGAGCTTACCAATGAGAGCAGGCAGGGAAATAAAATTTTAAGGGAAAACTTTTCTTATTATTCTCTAGTTCAAATAATGAGGAAACCATTTGACTATTTTGGCTTCTGTGCAATTATGTTTATTTAAAGAAACAGAACACTACTTAATTATGTATGTGAATACTTGGCACATATAATTACTACCCAACAGGCAAACTCTGTTTGGGTTTGTTGGAATGCCAATGGGCTTTTATTAGTTCAGCCCATCATTCTGTTGTGAAATGGAAATGAAAAGTGGAAAATATGTTTTCCTTCTCTAGGGATCACTTCAGCTCCTTTTTCTCTTTATTTTATCAGACTTCTTGTTGCTATGGGGGTCTTGAAGGCCTATTATTAAAACACCCTGCAGTCCTAAGGGAAGAAAAGCAAGCTGGTGCTGCAGATGGGAACAGTGTGAATGGAATAAACTATAAGCAGCAAAAAAATTCCAATAAATGCAGCAAAATCTATGCATTATTCTCTTTTGTTTCCGAAGTTCATCTAGAGTTTTCACCTTTTTTTTCACCTTTCAATTTTTTCTGAATATAAGGTAATTCATAGTACCATTCAAATATAAAAGCACAAGAGAAAAAACAAGTTAGTTATGCTGTCTCTTCTTGGGTCTCCTTTTGCACAAAACAAGTCAAATCCAAGTTAATCTATTTTGTACAGATATCCAACCTGCAACAGAAATATAATTAATATTAAATACTCATTTCAGAAATGACACCTCCATAGCTCTTTCAGAAAAAAGAAAGGAAAGGATAAAAGATACACCTACTTGGCAGTTAAGTACTAGTTTAATCTACAGGTTAAGTCTATTGAAAACTCAGACGAAAGTAGTTTTTAAAATCATTTAATCATTATATTAAAAAAGATCTGGAAAATTAGTAAGATAGTCACCTTGATCTTCTTTGCACACTGAGTAAGATGATGATATTGAACATCAAGTGATTCAAATAGTCTTCTAAAAATTGTGCAAAAGTCAACTTCTACAAAATTAACCCATCACAAGCAAAGACATTTCCTATATTTCACTGACAGCATCTACATGAATAGAGAGTCAAAGATTATTTTGTAATGACCAAATGATTCCTGATCATCTGTAGACCTAATCGTGACACATTTCTGAAGACCAGGAAAGAAAGCCACAGCATAAATTTGATACTTTGCATGAAGTTTTTTGTTTTGGTTTTTTTTTTCCCATCACTTGCTTTAATTTCAAAAGACATGCTGGTTTAGACTAGCTTTATCTTGGAAATATTTCATTTCTCATTCACATAATTGTTCTTAACTTCAGCTTTGGTAGTGTATTCAATTCAGCGTATTTCATACTTCATACATCCAGAGAACAGACCTGCTGTCTCTTTTTCCCCTTGCCTTGCCTTGCCTTCCCTTCCTCTGATTTTATTCTTTTTACTTCCTTTGAGGAACTTGGCAGCTAGTTTTAATTTATCTAAATCCTCTGCATTCACGTCCCTCAGTTGTGTTGGCTCCCTGTAATAGAAGGGAGAAAAATTTGTAGAAGTTTCTAGAAGAATTATACAAGTCCATGCTCATGTATAAACCTAAGCACAGGATTTTTAAGGTACTCCATTATGCATCAACAGAGGCAGTACTAGTCTAAAATGCCTGCCTCCATTGATTCCATTTTTAAGGTAATTCAACTTGAAAGGCAGAAAAAGTACAGCTTTGCGAGCCATCTCCTGAAAATGCTTGAAATATGGGTGGCCATCAGGACTATGAGAACAACAAAAATTATGTATTGCAGTTGACCTAAAAGACTGGAAGAAGGAAACAACAAGTAATTTGTGTCTGGCCAGAATGAATAGCCTCTCAGGACTTTTTTCGTGAACTTGGCTTTTTGAGAGAAACACCGGCATTGGTAAAATACCATAGTGAGTACACAACTACATGCTCCCAGCTCCATTCAAACTGAGGCTGCAGCATTAGGTACAATACTTCCCATCCTATCCACCACATATCCATGTGTCGCGTTCCACTGCGGGGAACTGCGAGGAGTTCTTCTAAAAATGGATGTTCAGGAACGAAATGAAGCCAAATGACGCAAACCTTGTATCCGAGAACCATTTATTGGTAACAAACACGAGATGGAAAAGGAGTTGACCAAGCGAAAGAGGGCTAGAAGAGACAGAAAAGAAGAAAGGAAAATGGAAAAGGACTGGGGGAGACGGGAGAGGGGNTGGCAAGGCGGCGGTCGGGGGCACAGGAAGGCAGGAGAGGTGTGAGGGCGAGCCAGCGAGGGCAGGAGAGCCAGAAGGCAGGCAGGCTGGGGCCAGGGCAAAGGAGGGAGCATATGCACCAGCAAACCAACAGCAACAAAATCCCCAGCAAGCACCAACACAGCTGGTTTTTATACCCTCTGGCCCCTCCCAAAGCCTGCCCACTAACAGGGAACCATTGGTCCAGTCCATGCTTTCCTTGGTGGAGACCTTCTCGTGGCCTCATTGGAGCAGCCCCTCCACAGTGTCTCCTCCTGCCAGCCTGATGGGAGGTGTTGCCGGCTGAAGTCCCCCCAGAGACAAGGCTTCTTCTGGTTGCCTCCTGCTTGTGGCACATGTGCACCCCTCCTCCACGTGCCTCCGACAACCATTGTTGAGGCGCAACAAAACTGAATTGGTTCCTCACACCATGTATACTTTATTCATCATCTCCTGATATGGAAATGCATTACAGATTTTGTTACAAAGTACCTTATGCACATTTATAAGTGAGCTTGTTCCACTCTACCCTGACCTACAGAGACCTAAATCTTTACATAATAGTTTTTGGTTTGATTAAATTGAAGTACACAAATAGCTGCAAAATGCTGTAATCAACATATTGCTCAACTCTTTCCCACAGGCAGTGTCCAGTTCTGAAGCCTTCTGTGAAGGAAAACTCTTTCCTGGCTGACTGACAAGTACTCGACATGAAATTGCTTCATGAGAGTCATAAATGCAGTAATCTTGCCCCAGAGCCTCATACATTATGCTCACAGTACATACCTGTCATTATATGGCACTAAATGCATCAGAATGAACTGATTTCATTAACTTTCCTGGATCTAGATTGGAATGGATAAAATACTCTGAAGTCTTTATCACCAAAGAAATGGTCTTGAAAGCTAATGTTTACAATATACCTTCACACTACCAGTGTGTAGTACAAGACTCAGGAGCTCATTAATTTATTATTAATTTGCTCTAGAATTAATTAACACTTGCTTAAATCTAATTCTAGCATAGCTGAAGTGAAAATATTAATGTTTTTTAAAAAAAGGTTATTCAAGAAAGCAGGGATGGGGGGTGAGAGAAGGTCAGGATAGGGGTGTTAAAGGGTTGTATGACCAAAATTTTTACATAATTCTATCTTAAGGCTGAGGAAAATCCAACAATTTCTGCAAGTCTGCTGAAAGAAAAGTGTTCCAAATATAATTGTAGAACAGTAGGAAGTGTGGACAAGATATTACACCATTTATTATCTTACCATTTTGGACACTTTGACAGTAAGGCAGAATTAAAAAGGTCAATAGGAATAGAAGCACAGGATATTTCATTCAAATTTGAATTGATAATAAAGGTAAACTCTCTCTGGGTAACATGAATCAGTGCTTCTGCTAAAGTTGTCTCAACTCCTGCGATAAAATACCTTCTTTTTCAAAACTTGTGTGGATATCTGGCTGAGTAGAAATTGCAAATTGTCCTAAAATAATTGAGTCTTTCAGTACTATGGCTACTAACATGTACACAAAACTAACACTTTTTATTAATGCTTCAGGGCCTATGCTGGTGCAGGGATATTGTAGTTGATATTCAAATCTGGGAAATTCTCCAAACTCCATAAACTTATGGGAAAACCATATAATATTCAGATGAATGAAGTGCCATTTTATGTTAATATACTAAGACTACTACTTTTTCTTAGCATCAGCGAATTAAAATAGAAATTTAAAAAGTTACATAATAAGCCTCATGACATCTCAAAATGCAAAAACAACACCAAAAGAATGATACAAATTTAAGGAGACCCTTAATGATACGTTTTTATGTACAGTGGTAATAACAGATCACAGGTAGTCACTTTAGAAGTGGAGCTGGTCAAAAAGTTTTAATTTCCATCTGGCAGAAGTGTGTGTGCTTTCAAAAGCTATTCTGCTTGTCTCTATATGATGTAATTATCACCTTACAAAGGTTTTTCAGCAGAAAAGAGAAATATATACCAGAAGCTTACACACTGGTGTTTACAGCACATCTTTGAAGGTACAGAGGGCCAAGTTAAAGTTTCTAGAAATTAGGCTTATATTTCAAATTGATAGACTGTGCAGTATGCTATTGAGAATACTGATATGCCTTTTCTCACCTAAGAAACTATCATGAAGACAGTTTCCTCAAAATTAAGTTTTTCTGTCAGCAGGTAACACATTTTGTTGAAAATTCCCAATGCATACTTCTCAAATAATGTTAAACTTTCCTTGAACTATCATATTGTTAGCATATTAACAAAAGAAATAAGAAACAATAGTTCTCATTCGAAAGGAAATTCTACTATTTCAAAACATGCTTCCATTATGATTCCAAAGAAAAAGGTCAAACTTTAAACATTTATATTAATATGTGTAGAACAACAGTTTAGATGGACTGCATTTCAATTCAGTTTTATTTGCTAGAAGACCTTAGAACTGAAACTGAAGTAAAACTCAAGTAATTTTCATTAAAATGGGAAATTTCAGCAATATTGAAACAAGTCAAACAATACACTTTGAAGATTCTAATTATAATTTTATTTACAATTAATATTTTTCTGTGAAGTATTTTTTATATGGGAGAAAGTAGTTTTGTCAAAAAAAAAAAAGACAGCTATGCCAATTTTTTTCTAGCAATTTTCAAATTTTACTCATGATTCAAGAATGTATGGCACATTACAAATTATATGGGAGCAATATCCCAATTCAGAGGATTACCAGTCAGTATTTAGCAGGAGATGCAATGAGGAAATTGCAAAGGAGGCTTATTGTATGTCTGTGTATTGAAATTAGAGATCTGCAATTTTTATTTTTCACCAATGCTTTAAAACAGACGTTTTATATTTGCTAATTTTTATTTCATCCTTGCACTTTTCACTTAAAATATAGGTAAGATAATGATGAGTAATTGCTCTTAGCTGGGTAGATTTGGTTACATCACAAAGTGTGTGTGCACAGGAAGTCAAAAGCTGTAGCATAATGTGTAGGTCAGTGGCTTTGAAGTAGAAAATCAGAAAGGAAGGTAAAGGACCCATAAGCAGGTGACCAGAAAACAGAGAAAATAAATTCATTGCCATGTGTTGCACACCTGCTGATCAAACGAAACAAACAAGACAAAATGATAAAATTATGAAAGATCTGTACTTTTTCATTTACTGAAAAGAAAACTTAAATATAGCTATTTAGAAATGTTATTATCCTGTAAGAAATATGGGCTTCATTTCAGATGAATTTAATGCTGCAAGTGTTTTTTTTTTTTGTTGGGTTCCTTTTTTTTTTTTTTTTTTTGTGGTAGCTAAGACAAAGTGGAAACTGTTTATTGTGCCAATACAGATGCCTTTCATTATTCTGTTTTTCTCCTGCCTTGCACAGTAAAACACAATTTTATCTTTAGGATATTTATTTCTGTGGATAAAGATGGGAATAATATTTAGCCTCTTAATAAGCAGCTCTACTAGTCCTTAGATTCTGCTACTATGTTTCAGAAATGCTGTTTCTCTTTGCCTCATTGTCTGAATCTTACAGGTAAATACATAAAGCTTCTAAGAACTGCATGATGATCCCTGTAGGGAAATAAAGTTCTTTGTGCCAAAACTTTTGAAATGAACACTTAAAATGTTTTGGGCTGTTGGCCTTCTTTATCAATGCCCTAAGTATCAATTTGAATGGATTTATGACTGTCATTTGAATCATTACCAGTCTCAGTTGTAGTGTATTTATGAGCTAGTTGTGCTGCATTATAACCACCGACTAATAAAAAATGGCACTCATTAGCAAGACTCAAAAAAGAAAAAACAACATTTTCACTTTTTTTCCCTTCCTTTTGCCTCTCTTTTATTAAGAAAAGAAGAAAGGTAACCTGCTGTTTTTTGGGGGTTTGGGTTTTTTTTTTTACATTTCAGTGTCTTACTGTGACAGCTGCTGTTTTCACATAACCATTGTTTCTATTTTTTGTTTCTTCCAATTTTGCTATAACTAAAGTTCATTAACACTTTAGGAAATATGAACATTTTCCTTCCATCTGCTAAATGGCTTTTAAAACCCATTTACTTTGATTTAGCAAATCTGGAAACAGCTGGCAAAAATGATTTTTATTAAGTTCCTCAGTTTCATATTTACAAGATATGTGACTTTCGTATTCTTTCTTAAGGTCTGTAATTGGTTTCTATTTCTCAACTGTACAATTTCTTTCTAAATGCTAATCAACCAGGTGGTCAGATGTTTAGTTATCATTCTGCACATTAACCAGTTTAATGTGTCTCAGTTTAAATGTCTAGAGCTGATGATTCAAACCATGTGCATAAAAACCATAAGAATAGTTATTTAGTTTTCAGCCATTACTTTCTTCTTCTTCTTTCTAATTCTGAAGTTGATTGTGATGATTAATAACCTAAGAAAAGAATGTGAAAAATACGTTCCCTGCCCTGGATGCCTGTATACCAAAACGTTGATATTTTGCAGCCTCTCATGCACCATCAGGGTAAAAGAATGAGTGGTTTATGGCCTTCTCATTAGCTCTTTTTGCTTAGTTTTGGATGTGAGAGCACTACTCATTCACTTTTAGCTTGCTCCAATTCTACAAAATGAGGCATTCTGCAGCCAGCAAAAGCTACTGATTTGTTTCTGGAGTGACAAGTCCATGATCTTGGTCTTTCAGAGCTGCAGAAGATATGTCCATAAGTGCAAATCCATTAACACAGAAAATTTATCCTTTTGAGACATATTCTTGTATCTGATACATCTCCTTAGGGCTGTAGTCTGCCACCGCAATTTAAGGTGTGAAAGCAGACTCCCAACGGAATAATCATTAAAAAAAACCCAAACCCAAAACCTTTCATATCACTTCCCACTGAGCTGCACACAGCTGTAATAATACAACATCACTGAGATGCTTTGTATCAAGCCATACCTGATGGGCTTTTTCAGCCCCACAAAGATATTTCATTCAAAGTTGTCATTTTGGGAATGTGCAATTAAGGATCAGATGTCCACAGAGCAGTGCCAGGATATAAGAGACCAGAGATAAGGCTTGAATTTCATCAGTTCTTTGATTAAATCTTTGACAATTAAGTAAGGGCTCCATGCTTTCTTTTTATTTTTCCATGAAAATATATTTCTCTCATCTTCTTAACAAACTTAATTTGTGATCAGTTTCAAGCAATAACTGAGTTCCAGGAAAAAAAGAATACTATAAGCATTATCATTTGAACAAACATACATAAATCAGAAATTTGTCATGAAATTGTGGCAGTGGTGTATGCATCATCATCATGCTCAATCTATTCCCACAGATTCTTTCATTATCTGCAGTAGATGCCACTGGCATGAACTGAGTCAAAGACTTCCAACACCTTTGGGAATCCAGACCGCACAGATAAATCTTCACTGACTTTCTGCAGATGAGGTTAGCTTCTATGAAATGAGGGAAATATCAGTGTTCCAAAATAACCTTTGAAAAATGTCACCAGACACTCTGGCACAGAAGGTTGACTAATTTGAATGATGTTTCCAAATAAAAGAGTGAAAGACTGAGTAATGTCAGGCTCATAGGACAAGTTTTGCAATATTTCTAAATAGAATACTGATAATTGATTACAACTTTAGCCATTGGAAAAGTTCCACACAGACACTGAAACCTCCCTTTGCTCCACTGAACATGAACCCTCAGATTCTTATGAAGTTTTCAAATAGTAAGAATAAATCCTGTTGAAATAGTATTTATGTAAGATAGTCAGTGGTGTTCTACCATATCTGTGTTCGAATTATGCACACATGATGTGCATATTCCACCAGAGTAAGGCCTTAAGTCATTAAACAGTAAGATTCAGTCAGTTACCATGAATTCCTAAACATTCATGGACACATCTGTCAGCTCATATCCATATCTTTTTGTGTAAGTAATTCTGATACTCTGAAATGTACCAGTTAAAATTTCATGCACACAAAGCTGCACAGCATAGATTTTTTAATAGGCTGAGTTACGAATATTATGCCTTTTATTGTCATAATGAGCTAGAAGTACATTTGTCATGAAAAGCTTCATTTAGCATTTAGTTGTTGACTAAATGTCGACTGATGGTTGAAAAAAGATTATGTGCATTTCACTGTGCTATTGTCAGTAAGGCACTGAGCTTAACCCTGTGGGGTACAAAACAAGCTGCAGTGACGGAGCATGTAAAGCTGGCTTGGTCAGTAGCAGTTTAAAAACATAGTTTCAACTTTGCAACCTAGGTAACAAGGGGCATCACTGTTATAAACAAAGGAGAATAGCAAAGAGATGACTTGTCAGGGGATGTTTGTAGCGTACTTTAGAAGTTGTACTTAATTACACTAATCAATTCATACTCTCAAGTTTATGATGGCATTATGTACATGACAGAAACCCAGCTGAGGATGGCAGAAGAGCATATGAAACAAAAACCTTCTCACATCTCAAAACCAGAAAAACTTCCCTGTTCAGGTTTCCGAATACAGGCACTTAGGAGGGCAGAGAACAGGATGTAACCAGAGGCAGTCACACATCTCACAGGTTCTCATTCAGGTTCCCCTCTCCTCCACAAGCTTCTCTTTTTCCCTTGAAAAAGCTGGAGTAGTAGCAAGAAGTGTGTGATCCTCCATCCAGTGCAAACCAGCAATGGTACTCCTTTCCATCCCAATTACAGCATAAGCACACTGCTGAGGGCAAAGGTGCCTCACCAAGCTGAGATGTGCTCAGATATGTCCAAGAACCTGAAGCTGCTCTTGAGATACAATATACTTGGTGATAGTCTGGGTGAGTCAAACGTGGGATTGGCTGACTAAGCAGTTCTTAATGAATATCACACCTTCCTTTTTCACACACTTTAACAACAGAAAGGTTATTTATATTCCTTGCAAGAATTGAAACCATGGCCCTGAGCATCCCAGCCTCTCTTTATTAAGAGAGCTTTATCTCTGAGTAAGCAATGCCAAACATATCATTCAGAGCTAAGTCTGTTTCTCAGACCCTGGGTACACACCAGGAATCCTCACCCACTGTGGATGAGAAGTATGAGATGGGATTCAAGAAGCCTGATAATTTGGGGCCAGAAATCCCCCAGTGTCGCCAAATGCAACTACATGCAGTGAATGCATCTATGAATACACCATTTTCTGTGGTTTTAGTTTCTAAAATAAAACCTAGATTTAGGACTAGATATGGGGCTTTCTCTCATTGCCATGGAAAAAAGGATTTTCAGGCCTGGCAACCAAATTGTAAAAAAAAAATAAAAATATCCTAACCAACAGTTCCCATATTAAATAAATAAATTAACATTAAACTGTATTGTTTTAAAGTCTCTACTATGATCTTTGCATACACTGTGAATGCCAGTCTCAGTTCTGATGCCAGTCTCAGCAAAACAACAAAAAACCAACAAACAATGAGACAAAACCAACAGTCTCTGAGGTAGCAAAGGATATAGCAATGCTCATATTCTCTCTGAATACTGGGAACTCCAGGAGCCAGAAGGCAGAAGTTTGCTAGAAAGCTGTCCAAGAGAACAAATGTAGGGCCTTGGAGCATAATTAAAGAAATAACTACTTCTGTTTGACATTCCTCATGAAAGAATGTGTTATGTCTTATGAATTCAAAACATGCAATTAAACAAAATACATTCCCCCTTCTCTTGTTCCCCAAATAAAGTAATTCAGAAACCATCACTTTGAATTACTGGCTGTGTTAGCTAGCACAGACATCAAATATTCAGCTGGGACCCTGTCTGAGCACAAATGCTTTAAGCTGTGCTCCAAAAGTCAACTAAACTTAAGAAAAAAACCAACACTTCATAACTACTATATATATGATTATGAATAATTCCCTGGCAGTTATTGAAAGAAAATTATACATCAAACCACCTTCTTCTCCATATTTTGTATGCTTTCATCTGCAAATAAAGGACAATCATTAAGTTGAGTGTTAGCTGCATTGTAGACGTCTAGTACACTTTGTTTGTGAAAAATGCCTTCATCCTAAATTTGTTACCTTAGAATCCAATGGGACAGATATTTACGAACTGGTATTTATCCTGCTCTGTTTAAAACATACTTTGAATACAAGGGCTGCATATTATCAACTTTTCAGCATCACTCTCAAGTTAGTTTCCTTATTACTCCTGCTCAAGATTACACAACACTATATGAAGACGTATATTAGTTCCACTTCATATAATGAGAAAATAGTGAAAATTTTTAAAATTTCATTGGTGTGTTTGTTTTGCAAAAAAAAAAAAAAAACAACAAAAAACCAACAAACAGATAGCATAAGATGATTACTTTCTCTTCCACTTGCAGTTTGATTCATTGATAATGAAATATAGTAATAAGAAGGAGAGCAACCTTGGTGAAACACACATTCATAAGGGCCTCTTTCACACTTGCTAATCTCCTAAGAGCAAGATCTAGGGCACCACGTAGGTGTCTAAGACAGCAAACTTCAGAAGCAGGAGGGATGGGTGATATTTCTTCACATAGCATTTATGAAAATGTACCATTCCAAATTTGAATATTTTATGATTTTGTTAACTCCCTCTCCTTTGAATTCTCTATTTCTTATGAAGGGATTTCTATTCTTTATCTTGTGATCTTTGATGTGTTTTTATCTCCCAATTAGGCACCGATAACTATCTTATATATTGTCATAACTTCATTTTACAAAAAGTCTATGTAACTTAAATTACTATTTTTTAAGACAGTACTAAGTATGCAAACTTTCAGTCACAATTTCAAATGTACCTGACTAATGGGACTATAAAAAATGTACATACCATTAAAAATACTTAAATAATAACTTATGGAGTAGCCATGCTCCAAAAGGTTCCTTGATGTAGAAAATTAAAAGACCAGTCATTCAGGGGTGAGAGAATGAGAGCATCCTGGGAAGCAGGTTTATTGTAAGTTTCTAAGTGAAATCTAACCCAAACTCTTAAAACCATGCTCATGCAGTTTCACAGATATAACAGATGTGTCACTGAAAGGAGATTTCAATCCATACTGTGCAATTGTTGAAGCAAATTTGTAAATTAAAATTGGAGTTTTAGAACAGAAAAGGCACTTTTGGTAAATTCAAGCTGAAGAGAGAATATTCTGGTGATTAAAATGACTGTATGCCATTGTTTCTTCACTCTCTTCTCCATACTCTACTTAATGGGTAAATAAAAACTGCAAGATTTCAGACAAAACTAAATAAATTTAAGGTTTTACCCTAAACTAACAAACGCATGCCTTAGCAGCAGATGCAATTGTGAGCACTGACTTTTTTGTTTCCTAAAAATTAATAGATTTCCTGAAGCATTTAGCAAGAAGGGAAAAGTTTTCTGTATAAAACTGTTAACAAACAACTTAGAACACTGGGGTTTCTTTTCTGTTTGTTTTTCCTTCTTTGCTCAGTGGCAAAAAAATAGCAGAGAAATGTGTAGTTTGAGTGTCTTCTTAAAATTAACTATGATATTCACTGTTTCTGAATACTACAAGGCAAAAGCTGTTTAACTTACGAAATCACGTGTGATGTTAGTTACCACAATCAAGAGGAAGGATTTTGTGCCAGCTGTCTAAATTTATACTTAGCCATGAAAATAATACTCCAGGTAAAATATATCTTTTCTCTCACTTCAGTGTGAGGTAGACAACTGTACACTTGGCATTGGATCAGTGCATTCTTAGGACTTCTCTGCAAGATTAATATTTTAATGCTCAGTCACTGTATACTCTTTATAAGAAGCCCTTTGAAGATCAAGGTTCTATTGCCTTAGGAAATGTACAAACAAAGTCTATAGCATAAAAAGATCAGCAAAGACAAAGGACACAGCAAGACTCTGTGGTCTCTAGCAGGGCAGGTTTCTGCCAGAAATGTGAACAGAACTCAGTAATTCCAGTGCATGGCCAGGCCCATTGGGCTCATATTAGCTAAACTCCTAGGTAACAAAAAACTGCAACTATAGAGAAGCTCACTCAAAAATCTTAACTAAGTATCAACCTCTCTGTCCTTTTGTACAGCTTCCAATGGCACTGCAGCACTACCCCCCTGCATTTACCAGCTGACGGCAGTGCATCAGACAGTCTTCTGAATTTGGGACCTTCCTGCGGGCAGCTTCAGCATACAAATCAAATATAAAATGGTATGATACTTTGATGCAATTGGCTTGTTGGATTTTCAATAAGCCTTCAGAATTTAAGTGAACCTTTTCTGTGAAATGATGCCAGTTCTTGAAAGAACTAAGATAAAGTAGGTTGAATTTCCAAACTGGTATTTTTTCTTTCTGTCTGACAGGAGGGAAAACCGGTATTTTCTAATCAAGGAGGTATGCACACCAATGAATAAAATACTTTTTTATCAAGAGCAAGGTAAGATTATGTTAAATACACTCCTGTGGCAAATTATTGACCTTGGCCTACATGACCTGCTTTTGCTATAATCAGCACTGCTGCATCTAAAGAACCCTCCCAATAAAACACAGAAACTGACCAGAAGCATCTTTTTTGACCTATCTCAGATTCAATGACAAATGTATTTGCTTAAATTGCCTAATTTTGGTGGCATTTGGAATACCACCTTGCTGATTATCACATCTTACTTGAGATTAATAATTTAAAGCAGAAACATTGCTGTTTTAAGTTAAATGCTGCTCAAAACACAATTTATTTCACACAGTTTCATGACTAAACAAAAATAACGTGTTGAGATCTCCTCCTCAGTCATTATTACATTACATAGTTATTTTTTTAAAAAAAATTTAAAGTTTTTTTTCTTGCTTCCCCACCGAGGGGTGGCAAGGGGTGTCGGGGCCCCCAGGCCCCATCCTGGAGTGGGTCACCAGGCTGCTGGGAGAACCCCCCCGGAGCCTCAGGCAGCCACGAGCAGCCGCGAGCAGCCGCGCAGTCAGGAACTCCCAGTATGGGCCTCTGGGGTTGGTGCAGCCCACGCGGGGCTGGTGGGCCCTTCCATGCAGCCGGCACTGCTCATGCCGAACCAGGTAAAAAACACCACGCAGCTGGCAATGAGAGCCATGGCGAGTGTTTCCCCGATGCAGAGCCCAGACAAGATCAATTTCTTAGCTGCAACTTACAGACACTAACTGTCTCCCAAGTCAGAGAGAAAGGAGAAGTGAGATCATGTGAGAAAGAAGAAACATGGCGGCGCCAAGGTCAGTGGGGGAAGGGAGAGGACGGAGGTGCTCCAAACACTGGAGCTGAGATTCTCTTGCAAGCCATGGTGAGGACTATAATACAACAGTTTCTCTATAATTCATTGAAGTGCATGGGGGGGGTGCAGAGGTCCACACGCAGCCAGTGATAAAGAGTGCTCACACCAGAGCACATGGATGCTGAGAAGTTTTTAGAGATTGAAGAAGAAAACCTTTGTTTTCAGGCTAGGACAGCTCACCCTCAAAAGACAAAACCCCATGAACCATTATGACGCGCTGGCAGTTGTGGGAAGACTGCAAGATTCGTGGGAGAGATTTTTCACTGCATCAGATTCGGGCAGGGCTGTTGTTTGTGAATTTTGAAACCACACTAGAGAAGTTTGCAAAGAACCATCTCCCGTGGAACGGATCCCACGGCACGGCAGAAGAAACTCTTTTCCATAAACATAAAGAAAGACTCTTAAGAAATGAAACACTGACCAAAACCCGACGTTTGTTTCCCTTGCGCAGGTTGGTGGAAGGAGGGAGGGACTGGAAGAGAAACGTGTTCTGAAAGTTTGTTGTTGCAGTGGGGGCTTGTGCTACTTTGTAGCAGCCACAGTCCTCCTGGAGAGAGCGTCCCTGCAGGAACAGCCTTTCCAAGGGCACGGGCGAGCCTCCCTGGGCAACGGGTGATACCAGCCAGGTAGCAGATTCTGCTGCTACAAGTGATTCCAGCTCTTGTGATTTCAGCTCTTGTGAGATCAGCTCTGGCGGTATCACCCAAGGCGACGCGGGGAAAGAGAGACAGGAGCCTCGTATGGCGGTTCCACGGAAGTAGCTTCTTTATTGCCGAGCCACCCTGACGGGTCAGGGGTCTGCAGCAGAGCTCCCGCGAAGGGAGGCCAGGGACGAGACTTCCCTGACCCAGGACGCCACCACGGCCGTATTTATGGGGAAAGCAGGGGTGGGGTGGAAACCAACTAGCCAACAGGGTGCAGGGGATTTACATAAAGAAGCAAGGCATGCTGGGTGTTGCTGGTTTTGTCACCGTAACCCAAAGGTGAGTGACTTATCTCTGAGTCCTCCAGGGGAGTGCAGAGAGTTCCTGCCTTGGAGGCTTACAGCTTTTCTCAGTTTGTTTTGGTTTCTCATTATTCTTTTTACTTTTAATTGTGTTAGTAATAAATTTTCTTTATACTGTTTAAGTTTGGACCTGTTTTGCCTTGAAGTTTTTTCATTTTTCTTCAATAATCCTTATTTCCCCTCCTCTGCTCAGCTATAGCAGAGGCAAGCAAGTGAATAGTTTTTTGTGGTGCCCGGTGCCTAAGCAGCATCAAACTGCCACAAAGTGTCATGTAAGTTGTTTTAGTGAATAATTTGGTCATATCTCGTTCAATGCAATGGAAAATAAAAGAGGATTTTTACTTATATTTGAAATCTTCATTCAATTACGGATCCAAACAAAATCCAGATATCTCAGCACAATACTTTATGCATATGTTGAATACCTTGTTTGTTCCTTTTGTTTACTTATTAAATAAAGAGAAACACTGCTTTTCTTTTACTTTTTTTTTCAATGATCACTGAGTATATCAACTAACATCTGATTTAAAACTTACTAACTTCTCTAGCATTTCTTAGAGAGAAATAATCCTGTTCGGCAGTATTGTCAGGAGACTTACCTTAGCCTCTGTATTTGTATCTGCAGCAGATAATATGTTGTTTTCTACTTCTGTTGTTGAAAAAAATAGGATTGGCATAGTCAGTAAAATTGGTGAAATGTAATGGGTTGTTTTATAAATACAGTATTTTTCTATAGCGTACCATTCAATTGCTGGCTTTAATCAAACATACAAGGTAATTATAATATGCATTTGAAGTTACTCTGAAAACAAAGATTATCCTTTACGTGAATAATTTATATCAAATATTACAGATACACACAAATGTGCTTTGCCAATAGCTCTGTTACTTAACCTCTTTGTAAATCTTTTTAACACTTCTACAAATCCTGTGTAAATCATTACTACATAAGAGTGGATTTCAGAATATGTGACAGAGGTAAAAATGCACACAGCTGCTTCTGCTTTTGTCTGATGCTTTAATATAATTGAAAAATGCAGTAAAAATTCACTTCCTTGAGCTGATATGAGTGACCATTTAATTTTGTGTCACTGAAAGTCCATACTAAATTTGTCTTAAGGTTTTAGGTGCATTAATTTGTTAAATCTAAGAATTCAGAAACATTTAAAACTATCATATGTGTGCAACCTTACAGGAAAAAATGTTAAATTTTTACTACTGTAGTAAGACCTCAACTTCATTTAATTTCTCAGCAAAGAAACTTGGTGAAAAATACTTGGTTTTGTTCATGTTAAAAACCCCTCTATGCTCTTGAAAAGTGGCCCCTTTCCAGAAAGAGGGCCCTATATTCCAGAACACTTAATGTGGCTAAAGGGTTGAAAATAAAGGATCTGAGAAATATATATATATATGTATGTATATACACATCTATCTATCTATCTGTATATCTGTAAAGGTTGCTATTAAAAATAAATACATTGCTATTAAAAAAAGGTTGCAAAAGCTGCTCTTAAAAATAAAGATAAAAATATACTGACTCTTCACAGTCTTGCTTTTTGTCATTCATCTCCAAGATTTTTTTCTGGTCTGAGTTAGTTTTATATCACTGATTGCCTACAACTCATGCTAGTTGATTTTGGCGGTAGAGTAATGCTGGTACAACACTGGGGGAAAAAAAAGAACATGGTTTACACTAGAGAAGGAACTCAGTATAACACTGGATGTAGGAATTAGAGTCTAAGTCTGGTAATTATAGAGCAAACCAGCAGATTTACCAGTTACCCAACTCCAAAATATGTTTTAAACTACCTTAAAAGCCAAGTGAATGAGAGGATTTGGTTGCTCATACACTTGAATCCAATCTCTAGCCTTTGTTTTTCTGGTAGCCTGTCTAATGATGAAAAACACAGATAAAAAGTAGCCCTGACCTGGTTAGAAAGCATGAACTTTTCTTTGCGGTCTTCAAGTAAAACAGAAATTGCTTAACCAAGGAATTGCTGCCATTCTGTTTCTCATTTAAATTACATGCTTTAATCTCTACCTCAGTATTTTTTAAAACGTCTTTTACTCCTAAAGATCCTGGCATGGTACAGTATGTTACTTTAAGGTGACATCAAATTCTGTCAGGTTGGCATTTTAAAATATAAATATTTTTGCAGCTCTCCCATTCCTATATTTTTGGGGAATTTTTCCTGTTACTGCTGAACAACTGAATTTTTTGAGTTGTCGTATGTTAGCTGAAAAAAATCTCTCCAGCTCTGCAGGGTGTTGAACGTACAAAGTGTCATTGCATTTTTGTGGGGATGTTTTGTCTCCTTTCCTTCTCAAAAGCTTCCATCTGAAACCTGCAGAAATAGGAAGCTGCACTTGTTAACCATGGGGCATCTGGTTGCTACTTCCTGCATCTCTTCCTTACTGTCTTATGACTAACCCTATTACTCCCTTATCATGGAATGGATGATGCAAGGTTATAGTTATAGCATTTAAATGGAAAGAGATCATCATGCGAGACAAGTACTGAAAGGCACACCGTAACTTAGGTACTAAAATTTGGAAACAATTAGAAATATTGAGCTTGGTGAAGGTAGCCTCAAGCTCACTCAAATTCAAACCCTAGAATAATGGAAACAACTCTAAGAAAAAAGTCCTTGTATTCTTCCCTATGCTTTTGTGGTATTCTGCTTCAATAGTTTAGATATCAGAACCTTTTCCATTCCATTTCAAAAAGCAATAGATTCTCAAACTTCCAAGCTTGCTTTCTCAGCTTTAACAGCAACCTTAGGAATGTCAAAGTAGAACAAATTCCCATTTGCCTGGATTGCGTGACAGTCAGAGGTGCCAATCTGTTGGTGTACGCATATGAGGTCAGCGTTAATAATTTGTATTAGTGTTGAATCTCTACTTGAAAAAAAAAGTTTCAGCATTGTTCTCTGCTAGGTTACTTATGGCTGCAAGCAAAAGATGATTTGAAAATAAAAATCTCCATAGAAACTGATGATGGACAAGACCTAAGAGAGGATAAAAATAAATTTTCAACGCAATCTCTTACATGAAGGTAAATTTTAAAATTCCCAACTGAATGAATTAAAGCAAAGGCCTTAAGCTGTAAATGTCTTCATTGTATTACTAGTGGTTTTACATCTAAAACTAAAGGAGGATTTTCCTAAAAGACTTCTAAAAGAGAAACAATAAAATATATTAGTCTGGATTCAAGGCTGACATTTATTTCCTAGATGAATATAATGGAACAGACAGGAAACTCTAGATTAAGTTTCTGTTACAAAAAGGTACAAATAACTTCTTACTTTCAGACACTGTTTCATTCTTCATGTCCATGTGTAAATATAAGTAGAGTAAATTATTACTTACTATGATTATCTCTGATTATTCTTTACATGATTTTGTCATACATTACTGTTAGGTCAGAAATCTGCACAGTGTCTTCTCTTTTAAAATTTCTTTAGGACCCTGTATCTGCCAAAAAGAAAAAAAATCTGCTATCCTTCTTTACTGCTGTATAATCAGGTCATGGTGCCATTATTACTGCTGGTAGATTTTCTGTACAAAATTATTTCTGACGGCTTGCCAGCATTTGTGCCATTTGTGTTGGATAACCTGAAGATGAAATAAAGAGCTTGTGATGATGTCCTGGTGCTGCAAGAAGACTGACAGTGCCAGAAAGAGCCTGTTCATGAGAAAGCAACCCATGAATATTTTTAAAAGTTCTTAAAACAGATAGACCTTTTCATATGGAATCAGCATACAGAGCATGAGGCCTCAGATTTTTTAACTCAGAACTCTGAGGTTTGCAGGTAGACTTAGTGTAGTGTTGGATAATAGTTTCAGATACCTGGCCTCTGCAGATAGAAGATGAGAAGTTGTGGTTTTAATCTCATAAAAAGTTCTCTGTTCTCAAATCCTCTACTATCTTCAATGGACAACAAAGTTAGTAAAAGAAAACAAGGAAATCAGCATTAAAATATCCTAATTTTTCAGGTGGCTAAACTAAATCTCATGGCCCAGAAAAGGAAATAGTTCTGTTGCAGAGACTGCTGAAATCCCTGTCCATATGCAGCCTCCAACTTCCATCTTTCCTCTTTCAACAGGCCCTTCAGCTGATGATGGATAGTAACTGGAGAGTTCAAAGGATAGTTCAAGTTGAAATGGATGTCAGGAGGCCCCTAGACCAAACTTGTTACTCAAAGCACTTCAGCTATGAGATCAGATCAGACTTATATAAGGGCTTTAACAAATCTGATTTTGAGTGTGTTAAGGACTAGTACAAACTTGCTCAGAGGTCTTTCAGATCCTCTGTTCCATGGCTGCTTTAGCTCAGGCTGCCAGTAATTGCCACATCCCAGCACCTCTTTCCCAGTGAAGAGTAGATCCATCTGTATCATCCGTGATTGTGCCAACCAGTGTCTGTATAACGAAGTTTTCCTTGTCACCCTCCAGAAATCTTAGTTTTTCACATCTCATCACAGTACCCCTCTAGCTGATGTCAGGGAGGTTTGAGTCCTCAATAAGCACCAGTTTCTGTAACCACAAGACTTCCTAGAACTATTTAAAGAAGGCTTTTCATATTTTTATCCTGACCGAGTAGGCTGTAACAATCTACCCCCACACTCTTGTCCTCACTTATCTCTTCTTAGATTCTGATCCACAAATGTTCACCAGACCATCATCCATTCCATAAAAGCACTCTAGGCTTCTGAGCTAATCTTTTTACCAGAGTGCAGTTTCCTCCTCCCTGCCTGTTTTAGTGGTGGACTGATTAGGCCGTGTTAGGTTAACAGTTGAACTCAATGATCTCAGAGGTCTTTTCCAACCTAAACAATTCTATGACTCTATCACACTCCGTCTTTGTGGGCTCTCCCTCTGCCCACACAGGCCCTGAGAGCTGCATCCTCTCTCCAGACCTACTCTGGGCCCAGGATGGCATTCTGCTGTGGTCCATCACCACTTGTATGAGGAATAAGCTGCTCCTGCCCCCTCCCTGTGCATGCTTCTGCACAAAGTAATGCATTTGTTGGGTACTGCTGGGAGCTGAACTCTGGGCTGGCAGGCAGTACCGGTGTCTCCCTAGCACCAGCTGAATGGGGATTATCAGATTATCACTGCCTCTTCAGGAGTCAGCTGAAGACAGAAGGGTAAAGTATCCTTTGACCAGCAATATCTGCTGGACACTACCAGAAATAGGAACTCCAGGAGCCTCGAGGAGCTCTGTAGCAGCTGCGCTGGTGCACAGCAGCAACACCAGCACACATCCTGAGGCTCCCAGAAGTTCCCAGACCTGGAAGCAGAGTTCAAAAACTGCTTTGCAAACCACTGTGTCTGCTTGCAACATCTGTTTACATTGCTTGCTTACCAAATAAGCTTACAACGAGGCATAACTAGAAGATGATCAAAACGATCATCTTTTCATCAAAACAGACAGTGCTATAAAGAATAAATTCTTCAGTGGAAACATCACTTTTTCCAGTGTTTCAAGATCTAAAGGAAATATTTCTTTTATCTTTTCAACTCCCCTGAATTTTGACTTCACTTTCAGGTCAAACAGTTAGGTGAATAAAATACTTTATGTTAATGATTTTATTAAACAGGATTATTAGATATTTTCTCATCAATAAAATGTGCAGCAACCCTGTAAAAAATTAACTTACTAGCTCTGACCTTTTGACACATCTTAATTGAATCTTTTATTACTGTTTCTATTTTGTGAATATTTTATCTATTGGGCTTGATTTTGGACAGAAGAACATCTTCAAACACTGAACTTTCCTAAGGAAGTCTTCAAACAGTGAACTTTCCTAGGGCCTGTATTACAGAACATGGATCATCTTCTGAAAAGTACATAGCTTGGAGGAAAGGAAGGAAAATACAGAGAGTATTGTCAGAGCCAAGAAATCCTTCAGAAAAATAGATCACAAAACAATGTTTGCCCATGTACAGAAGCTGATAACAGCATTGCAAAACAATAAATAAGCACATACAATGTATAAACACGGTTAGTGATCCTTTCAGCAGGGAAATGTCATTTTTTAATTAAAATATAGTTTATCATATTAATGAAAAATACTGGTTTAGTTAATCATTTTGGACTGGATTTTAAGAATGCAGAGTGTTTTCATGCTGCAAGAATGTGTCCAGAGTATGGACAGACAAGGAAGTACAAAAGGGCAAACCTGGAACTGGTAAAAAATAATATTTTGAAACAAACTAGGTTTGTGTAACTTTGTCATTTTAGAAAGATATACTGAACTTTCCAGCAATGGTATTTTCGATGACAGCATACTCTGAGACTTATCTCAAAAATTTCTGCCTTACATTCTTTTCTATGTCCCCAATCAAGTTAGCAACTGCAAACAAAAAATCTAAACTATAGCAGGAAGTTTGTTTCTCTCAGATAACCTGTGCTGAAATAACCTTAAAAATAATCCCAAGTGACAAAATATGCATTCACATCTGGTAATTTCCATCATAAAGGCTATATCATTTAAGCATTGTTATCCTTTCCAAAGCCTTCCAATTCCACCTCCCTAAAATTTTGCTGAAATTACCTTTTCTCCCCTAATGCATATTGCCATTCCTTTTCAGATATTTCACACTGATAGGGAAGCCTTCGGTATGATTTTGCAAAAAGTGTTTCTTACACTATCAGCAGATTTTTGCACAAGGAGTTAGATCCGTAAAAGTGCCCACTCTATTTTTCTAAAACAAGGTTTGGTCTTGTTGTTTTTTTTTTTTCCTCCCTGCATCCACTGCCACTGCTCTACATACTGAAATAGCTCGGGTCTTTATCTTGTATATTAGTGACACACATGCATTCTGGAGCATCTCTCTTGTGAGGAGACACTGCAGGAGCTCGACCTATTTAGTCTGGAAAAGAGAAGGCTGAGAGGTGATCTCCTTAAAGTGTATAAATATCTCAAAAGTGTTTGTCAAAAGGATGGTGCCAGACTCTTTTCCATGGTGCCCAGAGGCAGGATGAGGAACAACAGCAGTCAACTAAAACACAAGAAGCTCCACCTCAACATGAGGAAAAACTTCCTTACATTACGGGTGGCAGAGCACTGGAACAGGCTGCCCAAGGAGGTAATGGAGTCTCCCTCTCTGGAGACATTCACAACCCACCTGGATGTGCTCGTATGTAACCTGCTCTAGGTGACCCTGCCTTGGCAGGGGGATTGAACTATATGGTCTCCAGAAGTCCCTTCCAAGCCTAAGAATTCTGTAATTCTGCAATATTGACAGATTTTAGCAACTTTATAACATTGTTAGCAACAGGACTGAACTATTTAATGCCAAGTTTTTCACTAGATGGCTTTGCATACAACTAAATAGCTAGTTTTGATTTTTGGAATGGCATAAGCAATATTCTTTTTTTTCTCATTATTAGTGGAAATGTTTACTACATATGGAAGGGTTAAGCTCTATTCATGCAAAATGGCTGCAGGAATTGGATCCCTAACAGTCTCCAAAATATTATCATGTTTTAGTACTATAAGTCATAATTCAAGTTTTCCAAATTCAGTTGCACTATACACGTAAACAAGAGTTGAGACAGGCTTTTTAATAAACTGAATCTTCTATGGCCATAGTTAAGTAAAAATTTGACAATTGATTTAACATCAATTGTCTTTTTACACAGGAATTATGCCTTATGTTTCCTTTCCACCACATACAGAATGGATTTCTAAGTCCACAGAGGTCATTGTTCACTCCAATTCTCCCCCCAGTATCCCTATATTTTTTAAATTTCTGAGACTGAAGCAGCAGCTAATCTCAGTGCATAATTTTTTCTTATGCTTTCATAAACATAAGAGAAGTTCTGTGATTTTCGCATCTATTTTGTTCAAGCTCTGAGCTAAGATTGAATCAATTAGAGTGATTTTCCTAGTTAGACATAAATATGTAACAACTCTAATCTCTGTTTAATGACATAAATAGCTTATATTTAGTTCTTCTGAAAATACTTGAGAAGGTTATGCTATACATAAATGCTCTATTTCAATCGTTCTTTTCCATGTACCTGCATCTGAGATACATCTCCACTACTGCTGCTGAGTTTCACAGACCCCTTTGTATCAGACACTGTACGCACCTATACGAAAAGGAAGATCCAGGTCCCAGACAATTTGCAATTTAAAAATAAGGCTAGAGATAATGTGAGGATATGAAATGACAGCAACATATATCGAAACAGTAGAAAAATAATGACCAGCAAAACAAGCTTTGGCCACTTCTTCTAGCAGTGTAAGTTACTTCACAGGTTTTTATAGACATCTGAGAAATTTTTGATGAGATGGGCTAGCCCTGTGACAGATTAGAGATGGGAGACATTTTTAGAAGCAGTAAGAGGAGCCTTATAAAAATATTCTATCTAGTTGAGATATCTTAGCTTCTTCCATCAATTTGTCAGCAAAATTCAATTTGTCAAAAGCTTTTCTGTTTGCGACTTGCAGACCTAAGCTTAGTGCAGCAGATGCTGGTCAGGGTAGAAACAAACAATGTATACACATTTGTGCTGGGGAAGGTCACTGACACTTGTTTCTCCTGATCAGCAATTTAACACTCTTTGCCTATCCAGAGGGCACAGGTCTATTGCAACTGCTGCTAGAGATGAAGTTGTAATCACTGTAGTTTAACACTTTCAAGGCTCACTTCTGTTCCCATGCAGATTAATCCAAGACCTGAAGATAGCAACTAATATGAGCAACTACTGGTGATCTTCTTTCAGCAGAGTAGTTGTAGATTTAACTTGTAACGATATCCACGCTTAGGTCCTGAATTTTGTCCAGCTAATTTTACATACACTGCTAAAACATCAGTCATACTTACAAAGTGATTATGTCTTATCAAACGTCCTTTTTTTCCCCCCAGAAGTTTAATGTAACCATTAAAATATAGAGGATTATCCTGTGTTTGGTATAAATCTTTANATTTTATTTTTTTTTTAATATTGCACACAGGTAATTTGGAGCAAACTTTAATAAAGTTCACTTTATAAATCCATATCCATATACATCTTTTATACAAATTTCTTCTTTTTGTCAAGTTAAAGTGGGGGAAATGGGGAAAAAGTCCATTTTCACTTTTAATTTGCACTATTAATCCCCAAGGCTTCTGAACTGCAAGAGTAGAGGATAAATTCATGCTGTAGTTTTTGAATTTATAAATGAAATACTGAAAGAAATGATTCATTGTCAAGCTGTGAGTAGCATTCTACAATGTAACTTTTTGACCAGAAATGAAATAAAAATGCTGCCAAACCACTTAATTAGTACATTTAAGAAGACTGTGCTCTGTTACAAGATCTACTAGGAAAATTTCTGGGAAGTTGGAGATTTGCCTAGGCAATACCCTGCGAAAAGACACAAAACCCCCAACAAACCACAAAGTACGTAGAGGGTTTCTCAAGGTGTGTACAATTCCAAAAACCAGAATAAAAGATGGCAAAAACCCCTTCCTCATAAACAGCAAAGAAGAAACCAAAGGGCAAGTCACATTACCACTGGAAAAGAACAAAACTCTGGTATTGGTTTTGGATAGCCTGGTTTTTGGTAGCAGGGGGGCCACAGAGCAGGCTCCTGTGAGGAGCTGCTGGAAGCTTCCCACCACGTCCGGCAGAAAGTCTCTGAAAGATGGACATGCTCCTGGCCAGAACTGGGCCAATGAGAGAGGTTGGTAACGCCTCTGTGATGACATATTTAAGAAGAAAATCAAGACAAAGTCAGGCGGGTTTTGCTTCTAGGCAAAGAGGAGGACGAGGTGAGAACATGTGAGGGAGAACAACATGGAGACACCAAGGTCAGTGGAGAAGGAGGGGGAGGAGGTGCTCCAGGCGC
>VWZT01008531.1:113680-169004 GCA_013397055.1 Pachycephala philippinensis
CTGTGTGCCCTGGGAGGGACTCACGCTGCAGCAGGTGCGGTTTGGCTGCTGCTCCTGAGAGTGGACCCACGCTGGGAAGTTCACAGAGAACTGTCTGCCATGGGAGGGACCTCACAGCCTCACAGGGGATGGACTCCTCTCCCGGAGCAGTGGAAGAAAATCTCAGAGATGAACTGACCACAAACCCCCATGCCCTGTCTCCCTGAGCTGTTGGTGGGAAGGAGGGAGGGGCTGGTGGGAAAAAAGATATTTTAAGGGCTTAATTTATTTCTCATTATCCTCCTCTGATTCTGTTAGCAGTAAATTCACTCTGTAACTTTAAGTTAAGCGTGGTTTTGCCCTTGTTTTTTTCCTCCTGGTCCTTATCTCAACTCATGGAGCCTTTGTTAACTCTTTTTTCTTTCCCTCCTCTGCCCAGCTGTGGCAGGGGAGGGTGAGCGAACGACTCTCATGAGTGCCTGGCATTGGGCTAGTGTCAAACCACGACAACTCTAAAAACCTATACTGCAGAACTGAAGGAGTCAACATTCATGTTCCCTTTGATATTGGAGAAAGAAATATTCCCTGCAAAATCCATGATTGTTTTAGGAAGTCCACAATGTTCGGTGGGACACAACTGGTGGCACCTAGATCAAATCTGGACGCAAAGAGTTCTCTTCCATCAACGCACTCCCTATATTTCAGGAAAAGCAGACAGAAAGTGTTTAAAATGTCCATGGCATTCAGACATGAAAAAGCTGCCTCCTGCACCCAGCCTCCCTAGTTTAAGTCCCTAAATTCCTGCACCTGGCTGAGGAGGATCAAATGCAGGCACCTTGCTGCCTTCAGATGGCCCTGATACCCGAGGGAGAGATGGTGGGGTTAAATGAAGTTGCAGAAATTGGATATCTCGGGTCTGTCTACACCTCTTTAGATTTGTTTGTTTATTTGAAAGATTTCTGAAGCTTTACCTTCAGCTGAACTGCTGTACTGCCTCTCCTTAGTCAAAAATGCTAGAGAGCAAACATGAGTTCTGGAAGCAAGAAGATTTCTTCTGAACTTTCATAGTACATGCCTTTATGTTTTGTCTTCAGTGTTTTTGATTTTGAAATAAGGAAAGTGGTCTAAAATCTAGCAAGCTGCAGTTTCAAGGATTCCGCTTTTACAACTTTATTATTTGCTTTGAATAAGGCATACTCAGAGATGCTAAGTGGGATCTTCAACCTGTTGTACATCTCAAGATGCATAATGAGAATCACAATATCTCATCCATAGCAAACACCTTTTATGAATAGAAAATTCTCAGACATCACAAAAATTGTATTTATTATTTATCTGCATTTTCTGTTTGAGTCAGAGGAAAACAACACAGTATCTCTCCCTCTCCCTCCCTTTCACCTGCCCCTTAAAAAAAATGTTTTTGTCATCGCAGGGCAGAATTGTCATGTGCAGAGCTCAAAAAAGGAAACAGATGAATCTAAACGCACACTGAATTCTTAGCAACCTAGATTGATTGAGAACTGTGTTTTCTAGATTAGTTGTAGCTTCCTTTTAAATAAAAAGGTAGCTTTAAGCAAAAAAAAAAAAAAAGTTTGATTCAAATAAACTTCTGAAATAAAGGTGCAGACAACACTGTTTTTCCTTAACCCTCCAAATCTGACATCTATTTCTAGCTTTTCTCTTTATCGTGATAAAGGCTTTATATTATATACTTCTAACACCTTCCTAATTTTCTGCTTTTTTCATTTTAATTTCCTAAAGCCAAAACTGGTTTTGAACCTATCCATCTGTCTTATCTCATTATAACTCTCTGATTGGAATTATCTTCCCTATGGCTTTGCTAAGCCCATATATTAGTTTGCCTCTGGGAATCTTCAGTCTAGTATCTTTTTTTTTTTTTTTTTTTTTAATTACCTTATGAAACAGATTTAGGAATGATGTTTTCTTATCACCTGAGAACCAAAGTTGCCTTTATCATATGCCTCACTGAGTTTGCACACAAATGGCGTCTTTACAGGCAACAATGAATGTAAATAAACTTCTTAAGCACTCAAATCTCTTGCATACTAAAGCAAACAGAACATTGTGCGTTTGTTTGTTTTCTAAGTGAATGAAACATCCATAAAATTGACAGCAAATACATGGAGCAGATTTATGTAATTATGGCTTGAATGTCAGACAATAATGTAATCTATAGTATTTAAGTTAGATTAGCACTAATGCCGATACATTTATCGCCCTTTTCCCTTACGACTTTGTTCAGAAGTTACAGAAGTCAAGGGAAAGAAATTTTTTGACTTCAACGAACTTTGAATTAAGTTCAGAGTGTTTACTTGTTTTGTCTGCTCTGGTACCTAAGAAAGCATTTTTTCTTTTTCAAAGCAATAAGTTCTTTCCTTCACAGACTCCAATTCTGCATACTGTCAGCATAAAGACTAACCAGCTGACAGCATTTCTCAAATCATGTTATTATGCTAATTTCTGACGCAGCTGAAAGCAGATTGCATTAACAGAAGGATTTGTGTTGTAGATCATCTGTTTGTTCTCAAAGATACATTTTTTCTCAAGTGACCACTGTGCTCAATGATTGTTCTCTTGCCATTTTTGTCCTATGTAAGTGGCCAAGATTATCATAAATAAGGGGCAAATATGAGTAAAGTGTTTGTGACAGAGATGTCTGACCTCTTAGAAATACTAAGTATCCACCTTCTGAAAATCATGGTAGGTTTAAAAGTACCTGTGCTTTGGTCACCAAAAAATCTCAAACAATCAAACCAAAACCAAAGCAATAAAATCCAAGTTTAGACTGGCAAGTTGCTATATATTTCTGCAAAAAGACAGAATGAATGTCACAAATATTAATTGCCATTCACTATTTACCTTTTCAAGAAATGATGAGCAAAGATCCATCAGCTGCTTATAAAGGACATGTACATGTATTGCCATTAGAAATGGAAACAACCTGGATAGAATCTTGGAGACATAACTCGTATTTTATGGAGCATATCATTGTATTTGGTTGTTTATGAGATGCAGAATGGCATGACAAATGAGGCGTGACACAGCAAGTCAACTTTAAAATAAAACAAAACTCTTCTATTTCTGGATCTGTTACTTTGGATTACGTCTCAACTAAACAGATCCATAGGAATGGAATGATAAAATATTCAATGCATTTGAAATGTCAAGGGTTGTGGCAGTTCAGCTAGAGTTAAATCCAGGTGGAGGCAAGTTTGCCTTTCCAGTTATAGAATGGATTTTAGTTTATTCCTAACGCCTAATTATGGTTTAGAGTACCTTCAAGAAGTTGAAAACAATTACAACCATTTATGGAAACATATTTCAGGTCACTTGTGTTCACTGTGTCCTCAGTACTGAAGACTAGGAACTATTCTTGAACATATTCATTTTGTGGAATCAGTTTGTATCCCAAGAACAGACGGTAACATTAGAGATTAGAGATATTCAGTTCTTAACTACATAAGTGGTATATTAGAGCAAAAAACATCAGGAATAACCAACTAGTTTTGGATGTTTTAAAAAATGTGATAAAGATTGCCTATTATGGCTTTTTTAATTCTTATAAAAAATGGGACATAAATGAATACTGCCCCCAACAACTTTTTACATAAGTATCCCTGATAATAGCATAAGCTTCAAGTAATTCAATTGAAATTATGACTACATTATTGTAAAACCAGTTTAGAACTGTAAGAAACCATGCTGTAAGAAATCTTAGAGGCACTTCAGGATAGCTCTACTATACTGCATTTGATCTGTGAAGAGTAATCAGGATTAATGAATTCTTTCTCTGCTCTCCTGTTTTCTTGTATTCATAAAAGCAAATATAGAGCATAAGAAACATGAGTATCAAAGTACAGCACTATTCTTCTAATATAAAAATGCCACATTTGAAAACTGTTGCTTAATTATTAAAGGCAGTTGAATCTCTTAGAAGCTTTTCCTCTGCTACACTCCTGTGAAAGCTGGCTGGCAGTCCTGGCTGCAGGCTATAATACCTCTCTCTCATCAGTAATAGTAGCATCTTAGGAAGTGCTTGAACAAAAGGATATATATTGTCAGAGGTATTCTGTTGAGAAGGAAGTCTTGATTTAAGACTGAGCATACTGACAAACTTGAAAACAGATGTTCCAAAATGTGCTTGGTTTTCTGGGTTTCTTTTTTGTTGGGTTTTGTTTTGAGATTAAGGCAAAACAAGAAAGAGATCTCAGGGGAAAGTCAGATACATATCAAAACTTTGGTATCCCTTCGATAGAAATGCAGATTGCTGGCAACATCAGCAATCTTATCAATCCACTTACAAAACATGAAAAGTATTTATAGAGAACACAGAAATTCCTCTTCCTCAAGAGTGGGCAGTGATAGGAAAAGAGACAATGAGCACAAGTGGATTCAGGGGAAATTCTATTTGCATATAAGAAAAAAATATCTTCACCATGAGAACGGTTAAACACTGAGATGGGTAGCCCAGAGATGTGATGCAATCTTCCCTGATGGAAATACCAAAGAGTTGGCTTGACAGAGCCCTGGATAATCTAATCTAAGGTCCTTCTTTCAAAGGAAGATTACACTAGATGATCTCCAGAGGTTCCTTCCAGCTTAAAACACTCTGTGATGTTACAAAAGGCAACTTTTGCTATCATTCAGGTTACCTAAGTTCTTTGTGATGGTGCTTTTTGTTTTTATGTTTTAATGGTTGCTAAGCCACCACAGCTACAAGAAACTTCGAGAATAATCTAAACCACAAACCTGTTTTAAGGCAGCATCAACTGTACCCAGCATCACACTGATGGTCAGAAGCACTGTTGCTTAATCTTGAAAGCCTTATTTGACCAATACCTTACAATTATTACTGTAAGGAAACTGTCATATTCTTTGCACCTAACTTCAAGCTTTCTCACTGCATTTTAAGCCTATTACCGTTTTTCCAAGAAGCTGCTGGTGCAATTCTTTTTTTTTCTTAATGAGTTTTGAATGTATTTTATAGTGTCCTCCCTCTGACTCTTCTTCAAGCTCAGCAACATCTTCATTTTGCCTTTCCCGATGGGTGCTGGCCCTGGATATTAAAATAGGAAAATGCACCATTCTCTCTATGGAGATAGCTGTTATAAAAGACTTGGTGCATAGTGCTGTCCTCTCCTCACCTCTTCACTGAAATAATTGGGAATTAAGCACATAAGTACTGCTGTAGAAATCTGCCCTAAATATAGTAATTGTTCAATGCAATGATTGGATTTCTTTGTTAACTCACCTTTTTGTCTGTGGGATATTTGCAAAGGGATATTTTCCTGTAGCAAAATTTGCTTCTTAGTTTTATCTGGATATAGCTTAGGCAGTCAAAGATGGTTTATGAAGGCTCTGAAATCTGAAATAAATAATAATATTTTAATGATACGGAAACTTAAATGAAAGATTACCTAAGTTTTGTTTAAAAGCTGTGACCTTTTAAATAATCTGCACACAAATTTTTCTTCTTTTCCATTCTTTTTGTTGCTTGTGATTGTGAATAAGTGGAAAAAACCCACTCCAACAGTTCACAATCATTATATAATGTAGTGCTAGCAAGCTCAGGATAGAAATATTGCCATAAAGTACTGAGGGTTGCAAATGAGTTAATGTGCTGTAGAACTGAGCCTGAATACAAATGTAAATCCTTGTAGGCTATTCATAGGTTTAAGCTCAATAACTATTAAAATTATTTCTAGGTATTTTGGCCTATATCTAATTCTAACCTTGTCTAATTTTTACTGTGCCATGCAGAAAGGTGCAGAAAGTATGACCTAGATTGAATAGTTCAAAGAGAAAGAACACACGAGGGACGCACTGATGTTAGCATCCTAATTAGAAAATGAAACAGTTAAGCGGAGACGGAACATTTTTGTTCCATAATAGAGAAATTGTTCTAAGCATACCTGGCAATGTCATCAATCACCATCTTTCCCATGGAGAAAAAAAATTATTGGCTTATAGTGTTCAAAAATGTCGATGTCTTACCTTACACGAGAGCAACATTGGGACATATCTATTAATTTTATTACGGATCAGAAATGCAGGCAGAACAAACCAGACATTTAAATAAGATTAAAGGCCCTAGTTAAACTGACAAGAGACAAGAAAAACAGTTAAGAATGACACTGATTATTCCTATGTGCCAATGTAAAACATAAAAAATAAAGCCACACAGCAATTCGTTGTTTTTGTAATCTAACAAAACCTGACTTGTACTATATAAAAAACATCCTTGAATATGAAGGATTACTAAAATGCTTTAGATACATAGCAACTATGAAAAAACCACATTTATTAAAGTGGAGAGAGCCACTAGACATGATTTGCTGTATGTTTATCAAACTGTTTGGCATCTTTTAGAAGAACAATTACAGCTTTTCTATAGAAAAATTATCCAATAGATCTCTGCTCTGCCTCAGCACATAGCACGCCCTATGGGGAAATAAATATGTTTGAGGTCCATTCCTGCAAACTGATGATATTTAATGCAAGTTGATACATATTTGAATGAAACTTGAAATATTCCTGCATAATAGAAAATGTTTTCCTCCTAAAGTTGCATTAATAACAGGCGGGAGAATAATTTCCTACTGCCGATTGTGACACAGCAAAACATACAAGTAATGTATCATTAATACTGAAGCCTATGGTCTGCACACAACAGAAGATAAAGCAGAGCAAGAGTTGCAGATCAAATCAGGGTAAACATTCACAGCTGACTGGTTTGCATTTCTTCTGAAATTGTTGCAATAGGCCAAAATCCTAAAACAATTACAGCAAAAAGAGGGGAAAAAAATAAAAATAAAACAGATGGAAAGAAGAGATAATATTAAATAAAAAAACCCCACAAATTCTTTCCAAGGAGACTACATCACATCTAAACTCTTTATATAGAATTATAAGACAAGGCTGTATGTTTAAGGCCTTTCAGAGGGGAAGCAGAAAATAGGGGACACAGAAAGGTTTCCAAAGAGATTGTTTTCCAAGTCATCCAAGCCACAAAGAAGTATAATAATCAGAATGAAGGAATTTTGTTATATTTTTTAAATCATTGAAATACATTCTTCATTCAGGCATACACATTGTCTTTCATGGGGTAATAATTTAAGTGGTGCAAAAGGCACAATGTCAAAGAAGAAAATTCAGAGCTGAAGAATATTTAGAAAAAGAAACTGACATTTTTCTAGAAAACATGGAGTAATTGAAACTCTGCAAGAAATGGCAGCAATGACTTTTAAGATGTATAATTAGAAACAAATAGTTCCCACATATTCCCCAAGTATCTCGGTAAAAGATGTTGGCCAGAAGCAAGCTCCAAAAGGCCTCTGATCAGCCAGTGAGTCACACTACTAAGGAAAAAAAAAAAAAAGAAAAAGCTTGTTCAAATTGCTCAGAGGGTGAAAAGTTTTTAAGGAGAAGGAAAAAAAAATAAACCAGAGCATGATCAAATGACTTAAATGACTTACTGGTACAGTGGTTGCCTCTCAGTGAAAATTTCTACTAGATCTCCAAATACCATACAGCTAAAAAAGCCTTTAATACCCATCAACATGCTTGCACAACCTCAATATACTAATCAAATCAGTGACCAACTCTCTCTGAATAGTAAACGTTCTTGATGACTCACTTTTGCTGCTTTATATACATGCACTGAGGAAATGTAGATAATCTCTGGATCTTGGCATCCTATGATTGTCCAGGAAATGATGCTTTGAGGTGTGTTGGCAAGTTGCATGGAAAATGCTCGTTTCTTATGTGTTGAGAAATCTTTACAGGGTGAAGATACACAGCGAGAATGAAACAGAACTTCAGTACCTGACAAAGATAATAAGAACACTGTCAAAACAATCATGTCTTTTAAGAAGTTTATGGACAAGTATAAGAACTTGGAAGGAGGAATAATAACTATGCCAGTTTTCTAAAAAAAACAAAAAAACAAACAATAATTTTGTATTTTCTACTAATCTTTTGTTTTTATAAATCATCCCTTTTGAAAAAGATTGCAATAATTGAGCAACACTATTAAAAACAAATCGCTGCTCATAAGAGCACTGGGAAAAGAAGGCAAAAAATATTTTAATTTTCTTTTGCCTTTCTATCCAAAAGTCTTTTAAGTTAAGGAGGTTTGGCTATGTTTTTATTTCAGTATTTTACTTTTGAGTTTTGAACTGTCATCATATGAAGCTTATCAGTGTGGTATACATACAATAAGCACATTGTATGTAAATTAATTATAGATACGTTATTAGCATTGCATGTATATTACTCTAATATTACTCATCCATCTCTTATTCTGAGTAAGTCATGGCTACACTTGTTCACTTTGTATTATTTAGTTGTAAAAGTAAGTAATAGCTATTAAGAATATCTCCTGTAGTCCAGGTTTACTACCTATTCCAGTTAAATTATCGCTTGGTAGCTGAATAGACTACTTAAAAATACGATGTCATTAAAGAAATTAGGGCACGAGAGAAAGAATATTGCCTTTATTCACAGATGAAACTTCACTTGAGATTGCTATGTTATCTGGAAATAACTAAAGGTAGCTTTCAGCCCTTCTGTGCCTCATCTTCCCTTATCCTGTTCCAAGAATATCAATATTAATGAAAGTCATGTTGCTATTTCACTGGGAGCAGGTCTATAAATACCAGAATGTTACTTTACTTCATGGTATCTAAGAAGAACATAGCTACATGGAGATTCCTGGATGCTTCCTGAAAAACTGGTGAGCATTCATGTACAAACAAGTTATTTTAATGATCAATTAACCGCCTTTAATAGAGGTACAGTAGACATTGAGTTTATCAATTGCAATTCAAGAACAAGGTATCTACATTTCTGACCAAAAAAGTCCAGGTACATAACAACAAAGCATGGTTCCAGCCCAGAGGTTTCAGAGAAGGAAGAGAAAGAAATCATATTACAACTTGTATAAGCATAAAGCACCCACAACAAAATTGCTTTCGTGGACAAAGTTAAGAACTGCATCTTTTGTTGGAAATTACACTTTTTTTAACTTACCAATAGCAAATTTATTCTCAGTTTTTATCAAAATGTGAAGTATTTAATTAGGAACCCCAAATCTCCTTTCTGAAGTGTATTCCAAAGTCTTGTATTAGTCATACTGCATTTAATATTTTTTTCCTTCTCTGCTCTCATTGATATTATATTTGTATACTAAACTGCACTTAATGCACCATCACTAATAAATAGGCCACAACCTGAAACCAAATAAATCTGTACCATTCAACCCAACAGAAGCATGCGACCTAGATCACACTGTCAGAATATCCGCTAGATCTTGTCCAAAAGGGCTCTATAGAATGTCAGTGGTGTCTTTCATTTCCCTGAGAATCCTAATGTCAGGTAATGACCCTGAGAACCTGTGACAAATCTCATCCTCATCAGCCTTTAAAAACAAATAAATTGCAAATGTGTATTCCTAAGGACCTGCTAAGCAGTATTCCCTGGCCACTCATACAGCAGATGTACTAGGGTTTGGCAGTAATTTTTGGTGTCTGACAATCATTTCAGGTGTCAAACACAATGTTGTAGTACAAGAATGTCAGACCAGTAGGTTCCAAGCAATTTAAAGTTTTTTTTGTTGCTTCCATCTATTGGCATCAGTTTTATTTTTCTTTTCTACTAGTCCAAACGAAAGTCATCTTCCTCACATTTTTCTATCCCTGTTTCAATGCTATCATGCTCAGAGCATATGATTTGAATAAGAAAACACGTCAAAATACCAATAGGTACCTGATTTTTCAGAGAATGTTAAAATGGAAAGTTCAATTCCCTTAACTGAATCAATACAACTAATTTCTGCTTACTTATTTTTAAAGTTTCAATTTTTTTTTAAGAACACCAGTAAAGCTAAATTTTCACGAAGGCCTCATTACACACAAACAACAATAAGGAGCATAGAAAATATTATTATATTGTAATAATAAAACCTCCTTTCCCCAATGTTCTTTAGCTAACCAGAATCAATCATTGATTTATTTTGATTGCTGTATTTATAAATACAAAATACACACAGCTTTTGACCCTGGATATCGAAAAACCCATTTACTTGTGAGCAGCAATGTAAATGATCCTATAATTTAGAAATCTTTAAAGATCAGGGGAAAAAAAAAAAATTAATAAATTAGATGGTTGAATCACTAGGGAGTTGGGTGGCTGAATGGTTTCCAGCCTTCATTTAACATGGATGAAGCTAGACACAATGTTGAAACTTTAGCAATCCCAACTAACATAATGAGAAACAAGACTGTCTCATGTTATATTCATGTTATTCTGTTTAATGAAAAAAACTCATACATTAGGAAGCAATCTGCAAGACAGGTACTACTCTCATTTCAGGGTTATTGAGTAGGCTGCAGGTAAAAAAACAATTACAGGCACAATAGGGCCTCTTTTTTTCACAAATTATTTTTCCAAAAGTTCATGTGTGAATGCAGCACCTGCTGAAAAGAGCAACAAGTAAAAAATATAACCTGAAATTATTTATAAGGTACAAATGAATTTAAAAAAATAAGACAAAATATCTGTATGTTCTTCCAAACTAAAATAAATATCTCAGCAATAATTTCCATCAGCCATCCACATAATATTAAATATTTTAACTAAATCTATTTGGCGAATACTTAAGGAGTCTGACCCAAGAGTTCTATGTACGTAATGTATTCTAAAGTTTTTACCAATACAATGGAAAAAGTTACATTAAAAGTATATCAAATATGTTAGACACTCCTGAAATCAGAACAGGAAAAAGGAGTTTTTCTTGTGAAGTTGTCTTCCTTCCCCAAGCCTCTCTGTTCACAGAGCAGCACTCAAGTGGTATATGCTGTGCTTTAATAAAAATGAACTATGGCCTTATTAACAAAAGGAAGAGAACAAATTTTGCTTTAATAAAGAAGGTCATGCATAAGATTTTTCAACAACTGTTTTGGTAATGACAGTCTTTATAGTCCTTGCAAAACTAAACCATTTTGTGGATTTATTGTTCTGAAGGGCCTGTTGCTCATGAAAATTAAAAACAATTTCCACTGGTAATAAAATCTCCTATAAAAATACATTAGATGTCACTCATATTTCAAGGGAAGAGCCAACATCCAAGTTCCAGCACTATGTTGCGTAAACTTTCTTGCTCCTCCTTCTGTGGCTTCAGATACCATGCAATTTGACACAAGAGCCTGAAAAACAGCAGTACCTTTTTAATGTTACCCATTATGGAAACTTGTATGAGCTTTTATTCCTAAAAAAACCACCAGTAAAACCCCAGACATCCCAATTAATTTAAGAGCATTTTCATCACCTGCTAGAGACTACATTCTATTTTGAGGTAATATTAGTGGAATTCAGTTGCCTGAACACTAGCACTCAAGTGTCTTTTTAGACACCCTAAAGTAAATTAACATATTCGCCTTTAACTGAAAAGAGGTATATTTGCAAGAAGAATTTTTTTTTTTCTTTTTCTAAAAAAAGAAAGAAACAAGCTTGTGTGAAATTCAGTTTCCTGAATTCAGATGTCTAGCATCACTTCAGGATAACCTACCTCGCCTTCAGTTCTTCCAGAATGGTGCAAGGTGATTATCATATCTGACAGCTCATTGAGATTTCTCAGGAAGCCAGTATCTCTATCTCTTTTTTTTTTTTTTTTTTTTTCTCCATGAAAAACATATTTTTGAAAATTCTTTGAAAAAGATAAAAAAGAGTTTTGAACTATTCGAAATATTAGCTAGTCAAACACAACCTTAGCTGATATGTATGACATAAAAAAAAAGAGAGTATTAAAAGAGAGTATTAAATAGGCATGGAATTAATTATTTCATTCCTTGCAGTTCTGAATATAGGTTAGATCAGAAATTAGGAAAAGCAAAACAAATCTTTAGTCTGTGCACTTCCAGTCAACTAAAATTGAGAAATTTTATTCCTTCTATTCTGTATCTCTCTAAGTCAATGGCTTTCTGAGGAAGTCAAAATATTGGTTCTTCCAAGCTGTACACCCAAAACCAGAATTTTTTGTTAGTATTTCATTGCTTCCTTCTTCTTATGTGTGGTTGTTTTTTTTTTCTTTTTTTTTTTGGTCTCATTAACTTAAACATCAGCACCCTTACAACACCTGTCCAGTTATTTTACTGGTGTCTAGCTGTAGCATCTACACACACTTCATGTACCCACTCCCCATACTTCCACCTGTATATTTTTTCACAATTTTCCCACTTTTTTCATGGAAGTAGAAGCTTTTCTGTGAAAATACTGAATCAGGAAGCCTAATAAGGATGAAAAAATGTCCCCTTATGGCACTGAGTGGGGTGCAATAAAAGATTACAACATGTAAAACCAAAGTAAAGACTGGAGAGAAGCTGATGACACGGATTTGAAAAATGTATGCTTAAGACTGACAGAGATTACAACAGCTTTATTGTTACTGCAGTTTTATTAACTTCATTGTGGTTACATCAGAGACTCAGCTATTGTAGCACGAAGAACCCACATTTATTGCTTTTTAAATATTTGGGACTTCTTAAATGTGTCATTATTTTTTAGCCTACTGTGACTGTCATCTCTGAAAGATGGATCCTTATGGGAATCTACAAGTGATCCATGTACACAACACTGCTTCAGCGTGAATTATCCCTAAACTGACAACTCACACTGTTGTCAAGGATTTAGTGGTTGCTTTTTCACTTTTGGTGGTATGTTTAAGCAGCTAAATAAGTGAAGCAACTTATTTTTTATAACTTCATAAAAAACTCTCTGCGTCTTTCTGACTTCCTACCATTTGTAAAGGAAAATACTGATATTAAGATTACCAAAATTCAATACAATGTTCCAGGTGCAGCTGAATAGGTGAAAAGTAGATGAAGCATAAGAACAAAACTTTCTGCTCTCTATTTCAGTATTCTCTTTAGGCTGACAATGAAAAGGAAACTTGAAGTCAGTGGAAACACAGGATTCTTCCAAAGCCTTCCTGTAGCAAGTAAAAATAAACAACAACCCCATAACTTCAGAAACAAAATTTGATCATTTAATGGAAAGGTATACGAGACATAATTGCAAGACCAATCCCCATAGTGTGGACAACCCTTTATAAGCCACAAGTAGTATTTATTTAAAGCCACTAGAACAGAAAACAACTATAATCAGTTATTGTATAAGAAATAATAAATACAATAAAACCAGAAATTTTCTACACCTTTCTCCTTTTTCCACTTCAAAGAAATGTGTCCTGATTACATATCCACATAGCCTTTTAAAGATATTACAGTAAAAAAATTGTAGGATATACATCATACATATGCAAAAGATCTTTTGCAATTCGTAATTTTGTTCTTTGCAGTTCTGTTTGCAGAGAAAAATCTCCATAAATAAATATTTCCTAGAATAAAATTACATTACAAAAATATTTAGCTCATTTGAATTCGGAATCACATCCTAACACTTCAGGCCTGCAGATGTTTAGTTTTCAAAAGAAGCCATTTACTCATATAGTGTAATCAGTTTACATGTGTTGTTATAGCGCAGTCATTGTTTGAGTTGATGTCTGACATAAACGACTTTCCCCCCTCTGCAACATTTACTTTTTTTTTTTACTATTTATATGATAATACCATCATGCCAAGATCATTCACTGCTCATGCAAACCTTTCCTTTCATGATGCTTTGAGAAGCATTAGCATCACTTGTATTTTCCTCTTTTTATGTGAAGATTGAATATCCAGCTGTTACCTTAATTAAGTCTGCCACAGGCAAAAATCTGGCTTTATGTACCTGCAGAGAGAATTTCATGGTGTTTTAATGACTAGCTATAGATTGAGCAAAGTGACTCAAGAGGCAATGCAAGCAAAAGCTTAGCTCAAATGAGTGCCAGAGCTGTCAATTTCCAATTAGGAGACTTGTTTGTCTCTCATGACAGTGAACCACCACAAATTACTTGCTTTAGCTCTGCTGGTTAATCTTTTGCCACCTGACAGATGGAAGTAAATCAGTTGACTTATGTTAATCACTTCCAGGAAGTGAGAATATTTAAATCTTGGCACAGTTTTGCATCTGTGAGGACAGCATTAGGAGATATCACAACAGCAATCCATTATTTATAGATAAGGTGTCATTTGAAGTGTGTGTGTGGGGGGGTGGTGGTGGAATGACTGGCAGGGAATATGGGGAAAATGAAAGGCGTCATTTAGCTTTTTCTCAAAAGCTCTCCCACTTGAGGAGAAAGCTTCTGATTGTTCCTTTCTTGCATATTTATGTTTTTACAAAGCTGAACACAATTTTCAGCAAGATGAAGTTGTTATCATATGTATATATAGAAGATATGAACACAGGTCTCCTGAAAAGATTTATACCTACCAACAGTGTCTGTGGGTAATAATTAAATACACCTCTACTAAAAATAATAAAATAAGTATGGCACTACCAAAAAAACCCCAAAAACCTGGGATGAATTCTCTGCAGAAAAATAGAGAACAATTTCCTCTATTATAAGAAAGACTAAATAGTGTTTGAAAAATTATGAAACATCTATTAAGATCTTTGACATGGAGCTCTAAAAATCCAAGCTGATGACATGAGCCTTGAACTAATGCCTGGTAACACCTGACAATGTGAGAGCAAACTGCATTTCAAAGCAGGAGAATATTGATTCCCAGTTTGCTTTTGGCAAGTTTCCTTTTTTAACACAACTGTATAATTATTTGGAGAACAGCTTGGATTTCCACGGTACCTCATCATCCTCCTAGTGACTGCCCTTTCTGCAGGATTAATGCTACCAAAATTGCAGTAAATTATTTGATGGATATGGGCTTCCAAACACTTTTAGTTAGTTCAAAATCATATGTGATATCATGTAATTTAGGATAAAAGTTAATAAGATCATGATTTAAATTCATTTGCACTTAAATTTTAGACTTCCACAGTTCAGGGCACGACTTCATTTGGTAAGGAAAAATGCTTCAGGAGAGAAAATAACCTTTTCTGGGAAATGCCATCAAGGGCTGCCTAAGAGGCATATTTTTAATTTTAAAAAAAAAATAGAAAAATAGTTCTATAGCTATAAACCACAGTTTTCTACTTAGATTGCAGTCAAGTAGGCAGGTATCAGTTTACTGCTGATCATTAACTTGACCACCTAGAGCTCATGAAGGACGATAAGAGACTGAAACTGCACCATCCCCTTGGATCATCAGCACCTTCCTACTCACATTTACTCACTCCAGCTCCCTCTCTGATCTAACAAACTGAGCTCCACTCACTGAGAATGCACGATAGAGGCACTCAGGGGCTGGATTAAGATTACATGGACATTAACACACTCAAAACAGCTCATGAACTTTTCTAATTTATTTTAAATCACTTATCTTTCTTACCTTGGCTCCCTTAGGAGAAGGTTCTTTTCTGCGCTGCGTGGCTCTCAATGTTTTTCCATGGACTTCAGAAATCCTTGTGCATATAGGTAGTATTATCAGGAGTGCTAATTAAAAAGATAGCCCTATTGCATTCTGAATTGCATATGAAATTATACTAAGAATTGTTATACTCCTCTTCCCCATATTTTTTTCTGACAACATTTACAACCGCCTTCAAAAAGGGTTCATTTTACTCTGGCTCAGAAGTCTAACTTGCTTCTTTTCCTCCTATCTATTTTCAGAATCACACCGGGTTAATTATCACTCATGTTTGCAACACCCAGCACAAATTCCACTTGAATGGGTGGAGGGGATTCTGCAGTGCTGTTAAAACAAAATAACAGGCCACAGAAAAACATGGTGCTAAATATCACTTCCCAGGTAATTAACTGTGTCTTGGGTGCTCCCCATCAACCTTCTTTCATGTTCTGTTGATATTTTCCTTGCTTGCAAAATGTTGTGTCTTTAGAACATAATACACCAAATTTTGTTTTACGTTGCTGTTTACTCACAGAAACACACATATTTATAAAAGGCTGTTCTTTGGCTTTCTGCCTACACAGCTGATTTTTTTTTTCCTGGCATATACCATATGCAAACAGTAAAAGATCTCACATTCAGAGAAATCAGTTAGAAGTGAATAGCAAAATTACAAAATAAACTTATTTATGACCTCATTAGCTTTCAAATTGCCAAAAATATCTTACTGCTATATCTAAGCATATACAGCTCATTGTATTTCAATCAGCACATATAAAAAATATGTAGAATACTACATTTTGAATATGCTGGAGTTGGTCTGAGGTTAAACACAAAATTCCTCAAGCTGTAATAGTTCTTCAAAATTTCCCTCTCTAAAATTGGAAGGATTTCATTGGTTAAAAGCTTATCACCTTTTATATCTTGGGGTATTTTTCCCTTCCATGTATCAAAATCCTGTCTGCTTTGCTATATTTTCCAAAGAAGTTGTGTTGAACTATTACAAACATCCATATCATACCTATGTCCTTAAATTCCAGCTCCAGTAATACAGAAAGCTTAGAAGGAAAGATAATATAAAGATCCACCAATGCTGATCTTTAAGGTGGGGTCACCATATGGTATTCTGCTGCATTATATCCAACTTAGAAAGCTGCCATTTAAAAAGTATGTAAGCACAAATCTCAGTGGAATATCTGATTATTATGATTCATGAATAATTGGGAGAAAAAAAAATTACTAAACTGAAAACTTGGAAGTCTGCCAGACTGAAAGCTAGAAAATGACTGAAGTGAAATAGATAAGTAAATAAAATGAAAATGAAAATATCACTTTATTGCTGTGAATAATGCCATAATAAAACATAATACAACGGGTTTCTTTATTAAAGTAAAACAAGCCTGTATATTCCATTTTTTCCACTTTATTATTACATCTGTTTGAATGTCTAATAGCTATCTATATTCATTTTTATAAGTACAAATTTTGAGTTTTAACCCATTTCTTTTGATATACATATAGCATACTGTAAGTCATTAGAATGTCTATGTCATAGCAAGAAAAAATAATGGAAAAAACCGTGATAATAGGGGAACTATGATAGAATTTCAGCTTGATTTTCTCAAAGAAATTTTTCTTGACTTGACGAAATGGAATTAAGTATCTTAGAACGTAAAATTCACCTATAAGTAATTCTTGGTGAGCAGAAGCGAAAATTTTCAATATTGACAAGCCTAGTAATATATCAAAATTCAAAAGAGGTTGAAGCTCAGAAAACACTTTAAAAAATTTATAGTTAATGCAAATACAATATTTTATCTTATAAAAAAGAAGTATAGAGACTCACATGAGCTACAAGTAGTAGACATAAAAATACGTATATATGTAAAAAATATACAATTAAAAGTATATAAAATACACAAAAAAATACTAGAAAACAAAGTTAAAATAAGAAATATGTTTTTTCCATGATCTACATTGGGTATGACTTTTTATCATTAGAAAAGAAGCTTTGAAATAAAGCAACAAATAATTCATGAAACCATTTTTGGAAATTTGTATTTCCAGACTACATAGGAAATATAAAGAACACAATAGTAACTACATGAACATACAGCTGGTTCACAAAGTAAGTTATGGGGGAAATATTAATTATTTTAAAAATATATTTTAAAATAGTCATTAAAATACACCTTTAAAATCATAAAAGCTGAAAAATACCCGAGATACTTGATCACAGTTTAAACCAAACTACAGTTTGATTCTCATAGCACTTGATAAATGGAAATTCACAGAACCTGTGCTACCTGTTGTTGAAACAAATGGCTCGTCAGCAGATGTAGGATTTTAGACCAGCTTTGCAGTGAAGAAGGTGAATATATAGTGAACAAGCTTTTAAGTCAGCTCTTTTTCAACATATCTGCTTCACATTTCATAGGAAAGGAGTTTAAATTCTGTTATAATTGTGATTTTGACTTTGATGTAAAGAAAAGTACAACACTGAGTAGAGTACCACAGAGATCAGTACTGGGACTTATTTTTATAATTTAATAGTTTTATTAAGAGCAGTATGGCAGATACGAGGTCAACCTACTATTTTTATTTTTTCACAGCCAGATTTCAACAAAAACAAACAGGAACATAGCACAAGTAACCTATACTCATATTTTTGTATTTTGGAATAGCAAGAACCCTGCCTTTAATGCAATTGTTTTAGTAATAAATAAAAAGCAGCTGTATACCAGGATACAGCTAGTAAACACAGCCCGTATAAATATTCCTAGACAGCAATGTATGAAAACAAGATGAAAAAATGCCTATAGTGTATGAAACTAAGTAAGAATTGCTGTATTATTATGTCTGAATAAACAGTCAGTTAACAAGTAACTGGGAAAAACTAGAGAAGAATTATTTTTCTGTATATGAAAAATCAGGCATGGCTGCATTAAAAATAATATTTAATCACAAATAAATGAGCATTAAAAATAGAGGAGACTGATTTCTCTTTATAATAGAGTATAGACAAGTGTAAGATATGATGATTTTTCATAAATACATTCAGCTACGTATAATCGTTTCAAGACAATTACAGGAAATCAAGATAAGAAAGCTAATATAATGATTTCTGCATGTTTCATCCAAAGATTCCTAGCTAAAATTTAGTCTCAATACGTCTTATCCTATTTGATTTAGTTACCATAGAAACTTTGCCAATTGTTTGCATCAAAACAGTGCAATATTTGTACTTATTTGAAAAACACTTAGGCACTTGCAGAAAGGAAGGAACGGAGATGGATGGACTCATCCTTAGGATGAATAATAGCAATTTATTCAAAGAAGCCCACACTTACGTTTGCATTAGTAAAATAAATACCTACATTTGACCAGTTTCAGGCTGTGAAAACTCAGTTTCTTGCACATCTAAATTGTTAGTATATCTTTCATAGTTTGGCCAAGACAAATTTTTCATTTTTCAAAACAGTTCTGAAAGACACAAAAGGAATAATGCCCAGCAGGTGTTCTAGATCCAGTCTTTCTTTTCCAAAGGGTAGGAAGTGGTATAATGGTGTGATATGGGCCCTTCTCTGCCAGTTGTTTTTCCTGACAGAGACCCTCTCATATTTGGTTTACTAGAACACACTTAGCCTGACCCCTGCTGAGTCAAGTGAAGGATTACTGCATTTCCTTCATAGATGGAAGTGCTGCCTTTTGCATATAAAGCAAATATGATGTTATGTCATATCCAGCTTGTGGTCCTTTGTAGCTCTTCAACCTCTTTCTTAACAGTTTTCTTACTTAATGAACTGACAAATTAAAGAAGAGACCTTTAAAAAGCCCCAACAACCAACAAAACAAAAAATCCACAAAATAAACAAATAAACAAACAAAATCCAAACCTCCAAACAATAAAATGAAGTGCAAGCTTATTTTGAATTTTAGCCCAGGCTTTAACATACCTGATAGTACCAACCATCTTTCTGTTGCCTTGAATTTAATAAACATACCATCTATTCCATCATTCAGTACCTTAACAAAATTCCTCAATATTATTGGATCTAAAACAAATATCCTGCAGATTTTTACTTCATATAGTCATTGTTTCCATCATTCAAAATAACGTATGTCAAGTAATTTCGAAACAAAAAATTTGTAAAGCTCTACAATAATTTGACTAGTAGTGATTTTGGGGAAGAAAAAACCCACAGAGTGACTTCCTATTGCTTTTGTGAAATGTTATTGTAATTCAACGAGTTAAATTACTTCCTAGGGTACTGCTCACACCTCTATTTTTAAGCCTCAGATAACCTAGAAGTATATAGACAAAACACAATTTCCAGTGCTGTGGTGCTGAACGCTACATCCAAGGCTGATAAAACAAAAATCAGTAGTGTTTTTATAACTGTCATGTCCTGTACTCTTTCGGGACCCTGCAACTCACGAGATCAGAAAGGATCCACAGTTAGACCTGAGTAGACATGGACAAATTGGACACAAAGGCTTTCCCCCCAGGAAAGGCTCCTGAAGGCAAAAAATTACAGATTCTTTGACTTGCCCTCTAAATTTCTGATCTTCTGAAATATATGAGCATCCCTAATGTTTCTTTCTGTGATCCAAAGGCTATACCTCTATGGGGCTTATTTGCAAACAGCTGTTACCAACCTGAAAACTCTTTAAATGAGTCTTTGTTCTAAAACACCTGGATGAACTTCACTCCCATCAACTACTGCAAACTTTGTAGAATATAGAAAAGTTTTGTCACTTGTTTCAAGGCCTACTGCTTTGAGCTATGAAATTATCCAGGTTTTCATATTAATAGAAGAAATGGTTCAGATGAGTGTGATCTTTTGAACTTTAGAATCGGAGCTTTCTTGTGGGATTCAGAAAATGTAATCTGAAACTTGCAAAACACAGCAAAATTAAGAAAAGCATTCTCTTAGTACAGATTCTAATGAATAGAGCATAATTCTAGTGAGATGGAACATCATTTACAAAATTGTGGTTACTATTTTGCATTTAAAATTACAAATTTCTAGTCAGGCAAGTGAAAAAAACAGTTGCTTTTTATTTTATCATTCAATTTTTCTGTTAAATACTATTTACTCAACTATGTAATTTTGTCTTTTTTTTTACAATAATTTTCCATACAAGTTTATCTTCCCCATGAATTATTATAGCTCTGTTCAGCACATCCCTCTAAAGTCTTCCTACACAAATGTCTTAAACTTTAGTCTCCTAGTAAATTACTGCAGAAGCCAAGAGAACAACAAAGAAAGAACATTAGAAGTTACACTTAGGCAAGAGAATATGACTTAATATATATAATAAAGTCAAATATCTTAAGGAACCAAGAGGTAATTAAAAATATCTATCTTGAAATATTTTCCAATTCCATAAGTAGATTCCTTTTATATTTTTGAGTATTAGAGTTTGAAATTTACATTGAAGAGAAGCTTTCAATTTGATATGTAAAATAGACTTTTGAGTATTACGTAAGATTCACTTAAAAAAAAGGAAACGTTTTATAATTAGGATAAATACGTAAGCAAAGTGATCATTGACATTAAGATTTCTCCATAAGTTGTGAGTGTTTCCTTTTGCAGGAGCACAACATATTTCTTGATGCCAACTTAATTTAATTGGATGCTCTTTGATACTGCAAAGCAACTGAAGTGTTCTTAAAGTGGAAAGCTATATCATAAAAGTACAACTAATATGTTTGGGAAGTTGATTCTAGAAAATATACTTTTATTAAGGGGAGAGAAACGCAAAAAAAAAAAATCTTACAGTGTCACTGTACCAGGTTAACAAAATAAGAGGAAGTGCAGGTAGGCAGAGGTAATTCAGAATACAAGTAAGCGACTCACGGTAAAACAATCACATCTTTGTAAGTTTTCAGAAGTATTTATAATGAAAAAAAAATACCATTCATAAGAGGAAAAACCCCAATATCTATAAAATATTTAAAAAAACTTTATTCTGGATTAATATTTGGAGATATTCACTATATACGGAATTGTGGATACAACTATAATTCAATTCACAATGAAATGGAAATGATGGTAACCTTTACTGAAAGAAAAAGTAATAAGCATTAGGAAAACATACCTTTGGGGCAGAGTGGTTCTGTCACTCACAAAGGAAAATGTTCAGGTGTGGTTATGCCTCATTTAGTCAAGACAGTTTAATTTCATATAATATAATGGTATAGTAGACAAAATACAAACCCTGTAGACTTTTAATTGAAGCTATCACTCAGAATACCCCAATTCTGGATATCCATATTGCATAAATGCATACTCAAATATTCAGATTTGCCAGCCATTTGAAAAGAGCTCCAGGGAGTTCATTTCATGATCTAGTGGTGTTGCTGCTGCAGAAGGAAAAAGTGCAGAGTCGTTAAGTCTCTGCACAGACTGAAGGTCTCCAGTGCAAGCAGAAGTCCAGTTCTGGGAGTTTTTTCACCTGCCAGATAAATGCAGGTGGAATGGATGGAATGAGGATGAGGACAAAACTGCTTCTTCCAGTCCAAACAGATTTAATAGCAAGCATTCATCTCCTCCCATTATCTTCTCAAAATCCAAACTGAAATCTTCGAAGTTCCTTCTCAGTTTTGTATTCCTGGATTCTGCCCCACTAGAATCAATAACCATCATAGACCTCTGAGTGTATTTTTCACTCTAGTTTGATAAAACATATGTAAAATACTAATCAGACACAAAGGAAAAATGTATATTGGGGGAGGGGGTGGGGTTACACTCTTTATATTTTTGTTCAGAAGAGCATTATTATCTTACTGAAAGCTTACATCCCCTTAAGTGACCAGGGTGTTCAGCTTTACAAAGTATTCTCAAAAGGAACAGCCCAGTGTGTGAGGGATCCTGACTGCTTTTACGCTCCAACAGTCAAAAGTCATTATAACAAATGTTGTCAAGAAAGCACTCTTATTCTTAAAGGCATAACCCATGGCAGAATTGGATAAATGAAAAAAAATTCAGAGTTAAGGAGAAGTTCTCTGAAAATAATTTGTATGAAACAATTGACAGCCTTATCTGGGAAGAGGCTTGGCGTGACTTTAAATAGAAAAGAGTTCTTAGAAATGAAACTGTCCCCTTGACTATGAATAAAATCACACCGAAAAAGCATCCAATAAGCAAAACTTAAATTTCTTATCCTTTATTTACAGGAGAATATAAGAGCAGGATGTAAGAAGGGATATTGACGAATACAAGAACAGTCTTACATTAAACCATGGCCAGGAGACCTATGAACAAGAAGTTTCTCTCTGTTTGAAAGCCTGTAAGTCTCAACATTAGAAAAGCAGTGAAAATTGTGGAACTAACCCAATACTCAATGAATTTAATCAAATTTAAGTCTTCCAACAGAACTGCCTCAGCTGGACTCTAAAATGAATTAAGTTCATATTCCTCAATTAAACAAATGAATTTGTCATATCCCCCTAGGGCAAGCCTATCTTCACAGCAACTGCCTGGAATTTTAGGTGAAAGAGGGGACTGCTGCCTTTGGACTTTAAAAAAAAAAAAAAAGGCATGGGGAAGGATAGATATAACATGATGAGTAAAAAAAAAAAGGTACATTTATAATTTGTTAGGAGTTGTGTAAACTAGAGGCTTCAGGAAACTCATATTTTATATTCTGTTGGTAGGCTGTGTCAAGCCATTATCAAAGAGCTTCTTCCTTCTCCTTATATTGCCTTCTCTTGGGTGTATAGTGTAATGCTCAAGTGCCTCCCTACAGCTATTCTCTTAGAAAATAATATATTTATATTTTCATTCCTGTAAAATAATGCTGTGGATTTGTGGAAACAAACTTGGTTCTATGTGCTCTTCTCTCTAAGAAAGCTATAACAAAATATATAATAATTTTGATTTTCTCAATTTTCATTTAATTTTTTTAACAATTTCACTATTTCAGGTATATCAAGAAGCCTCCTTCAACTCACTGAAATTAAGGAAGGAACATTAGAGAGAATTAATATCCTTATGTCATATATTTCACCAATTTAAAAACTTAAGCATAGGCATATCATTTGTATCTTTATATCAGTCTGTATTTTAAAATACAGAGATCCAGTTTGTGTTAAGAAGTCTCAATTACTTTCAGAATCCTGAATTATGTGATTCACTATCATTTCCAAGGCTCTGAGCATTGTTTTAGGCTTTATCCAAAGTCCTGCTCAAAAAACTCCAAACAATTCAAAAAGCAAACAAACAAAAAACGTGAGCGAAACAAATAAACAAAAAACCACAACCAAACTAACAAAAACCTCCAAAAAAACAAAGTATCCATGATTTTTGAAAATGTATAATGTATGAATAAGCCACTCATGTTGATTCTTTACAGATACACTAGTATTTGCTGCATTTCTTATTTTCATATATATATATATATTCTTCCTTCTATATATATAGAAGGAGGAGTTTCTCTTAAAACCATGTTAAATGGAAGGACTGAGTTCAGTAAGCCCAGTTTGAACATGTAACAATTGGGTATACTATATTTTTTTCAAGGAAAGCTGTATATAAATCTAGTTGCATTCTAGTTTGTGAAAACGGTATTTCTGAGAACTGAAGAATGGATATTGACTAGAAGTAGAAAATACTTTCTGCATGATAGTCTACGAAGAAAGACTTTGTAATATATTCCTCTTTCAATTTAACAACTAGTAACAGCCTGTCAAAGGAGGACAGCCATAAAAAAAGGATTTCGAAGAGGTGTGAAAGTTTTATCAAACTTCAAGCACTATTTTGATTAATTTTAGTATGTATGGATAAATATTTTTTCAAGCACAATATTAAAAATAACAACTCTCCAATACACTCCATTCTGTTTTCTCCCCACACCAATTCACTTTTTCTAGGCCTTTCAAATAAATATTCTCTGTTTTTTACACAACACCCTCAAGCACTTTACAACAGGATTTTGTGAGCAGTGAGGACTGGCTACTGTTTCTATTTTAACAAGTGGAATATCTATGTGCTAGATGAAATAAAAGGAACAAAATGTGTTATAGGACTACTTTTGCATTTCCTGGTAGCTTAGCCATCATATGAGTGGAAAAATATAAAAGTTGTTACCAAAAATAAGTACCAGACTTTCCAAAGATGACTTAATCTTTCATTTTCTTCTACTGCATGTATCCCCATTCTGCTAACAAACATTCTCATGATACTGGGATATGATATGACCTCTGTGCTATATGGTAAGACCTATATTTCTATATGATATGACCTTGGCCCTGCAAGATCATGGAGAAGATCCTTCTGGAAACTACCAAGACACATGGAAAATAAGGAGGTGATTTATGACAGCCAATATGGCTTCACTAAAGGCAAGTCATGCCTGACAAATCTGTGGGGGCTTCCACAACAGGCTTACAACATTGGTGAGTAAGAGAAGAGCAACTGCTGTCATCTACCTGGACATGTACAAACTATTTGACACCATCCCAAATAACATCCTTGTATCTAAACTGAAGAGAGAAGGATTTAATGGGTGGACTACTTAGTGGATAAGAAATTGTGTGGATGCTTGCACTGGAGAACTGTGGTCAACAGCTCATGTCCGGGTGGAGCCCAGTGACGACTGGCATTCTTTGGGGGTCAGTGGTGCAGATCTGTGCTGTTCAACATCTTGTTGGTGACATGGACAGTGGGACTGGAGGCACCCTCAGCAAGTTCACTGCTGACACCTAGTTCTGTGGGGATATCAGAAAGCTGGAGGGAAGGGATGCCACCCAGAGGGACCTGGACAGGTTGGAAAGGTGGGCCCATGCAAAACTTATTAGGTTCAGTAAGGCCAAGCACAAGGTCCTGCACTTATTTTGGGGCAATACTGAGCATAAATACAGGCAAGGGGATGAGAAGAAGAGGACAGCCTTGTGGACAAGGTCTTGGGTATGCTGGTGGATGGGAAGCTTGACGTGGCCCAGCAATGTGCATATGCAGCCCAGAAAGCCAAGTATATTCTGAGCTGCAGCCAAAGTAGAGTGGCCAGCAGGGCAAGGGAGGGGATTCTGCACCCCTGCTCTGGTGAGACATCACCTGGACTATTGCATCCAGCTCTGGGACCTCCAAAATAAGAAGTACATGGACCTGTTGGAGCAAGTCCAGAGGAGGGCCACAAAGATGATCAGCCCGCTGAAGCACCTATTCTACGAAGACAGGCTGAGAGTGTTGGCATTGTTCAACCTGGAGAAGAGAGCACTTTGGGGAGGCCTTATAGCTTCCTTCCAGTACCTGAAGGGGACTTTCAGGAAGGCAGGAGACGACCTTTTTCCAAGGGCATGCATTGATAGGACAAGAGGAATGGCTTTAAACTGAAAAGGGGTAAGTCTAGAACAGATATTAGAAGATGTTCTCTACTGTGAGGGTCCTGAGTGGCTGCCCAGGGAAGTTGTGGATGCCCTATTCCTGGAAGTGTTCAAGGCCAGCTTGGAAGGGGCTTTGAGCAATCTGGTTTAGTCAAAGGTGTCCCTGCTCATGGCAGGAATTGGAACTTGATGGTCTTCAAAGAACCCTTCTAAATCCCAAACCATTCTATGATTCTAGAGCAAAATAATAAGTAGCAGCATTAGACGCTATTAATACCTGAATAAACCTACAATCATCTACGCATGCTAATTCTCCACTCTTTCTTGAAATTAAAACTACTAATTTTCCTGTTGAATTGTTTTGCTTGGAAATTCTCTTTGAAGTGCCACTCTTTTTTAATGGCAACAAATTATTTGTTTTTAAAAGGAACGAGTATTTAACTGTTAAAGCTGGTTTGCTGCAGTAAAACAAAACAGCTTCAATATATTTGGTCTCACAATTGATAAATAATCCATCTAAAGTCAGAACTCTTGAAAATTAAAACAAACCCTCATTTGGTGCGTTTAATTGTAAAATTTTCTCACACACAAAAACTCCAACCTTATGTGCAACTTATGGAAAACTTTGTTGGGCAAAACATACCGAGAAAAAGGCAGAGGGGGAGGAAGTAGAATAATGGTCCCACAGAAAAATTTATTTTGTAATAATTTAAAAAAGATTTTGAGAGGAAGTGCCAAAAAATTTCAAAGAAAATAAAATTTTTTACTATTGCTGACAAAATAATGTTTGTTTTCTTCTGATTTGCTCACAATAGTGATGACTATGCAACTTCTTTTTGTGATACATTGTGTATACATTGTAATTTCATGTTTCAGAATTACAGCTCTTTTTATTTTAGGTGCGATTTTTTGACTCAACTACGTACTTGGATGCTCCCAACTGTAAGCAGCCCAATTTAGTAATTCACATGTAAGAAGAAACTAAACAGACTATGCTTCAAGCTGCTTCTGCCACATTTTAGCATTGTGTCACACACCTACGACAGAAATGGTGTCAACAACACATGGGAATATTGAAAAAATAACTGTTCTCTCTGATTTCAAATGTCTCTGGGAACTAAATTGGACTCTGTAACCTGGTTAGGACACTTCCCTGAGTCTCAATAGAGAAATTTGCCTAAAAGATTTCCAAACAAACTAGTATATTGGCTACTCTCAACTTGTTCTATGGAAAACACATAATTTCTCAAGGTCTGATTTTTTTTCCTAGCCCTACTTTAACAAAGGCAGTTTTAAAGGTTTTTGAGACAAGGAAATAGAAACAGACATTTCTAGATTAAATGTATATATTGTGACATTGCCCAAAACTGGAGCCTAATTGCACTATTTCAGATCACAGGCTGATTTCAGTTTCAGATAAGTGCTATCTAGAAAACTGTCCAGCTGTGACCTCAGGGCTTCTATGCTGGCTGTTGACAGGAGCCAAACCTTCATTAAAAGCAAAGTGATTGCAGCAACTGAAGAGTTGTTGCTCTGGTGAAATGGACAATTCCTGAGTTGCAGAGCTGAAATCTTGTGCCCACCTCCTGTGAGGCCACCTGGCAGTTCTGCCAGAAGCCTGGGTGTCCTTTCCCTCTGTAAGTCAGCTTACCCAATACTGCAGCTGCTCAAATATAGGGCTACTACATCAGCTCCAGAGCTGGCAGCTGGAAGCACTGGATCCAGGCAATGCAGAAAGCATGGGGGAGCACTTCCCCAGAAATCTTCCAGCAGGCTGGACAACTGTCTGGGACTTGGAGGAAAAAAAAGTTCTGAATTGGTATTTCCTGAGCCAGTACTGATCCCAACGTGATACAGGAACCACAAACTGTTTTTACCTGTGATTTCTGTACTAAGATGAGAAATGGATTTCAGTTAGGGTATTCTGAGAGAGACACTAACAATGGAACTAAAACTTCCAAATTACAGAAGGCTCTCTACATATTTCCTTGAATTTCCACAGCAGTATCATGTCTCCTGACAAATTGCTACATATGCATCAGGTTTTTTTAAAAATCACGTTATGCGTCTTTTAAAAGCAATAATAATACTGCTTTCTGCCCATCGCCATTTCAAGTATTGAGTCAACACAGTGTTTGGAGCAAGACTTTACCTAAAGAAGAACTCTAAAAGACACCTTTGTTCCCAAATGTTAACACTAGGCAAGCTGCAGTATCATTCTAAACTAATAATAAAGCTGAACGTATATTTCCACATATAATATAGGATTTCTGTTAGCATGCTGACCTGCTTAATTGAAGGTATGTTTTACCATTATCATAATCAACATTTTTGAGGAAAAAAGTTACTAATTTGCATTGGGTGAAGTGTTATTTAATAACAGTGGCTGGTTTCTGGTACCAACTTCCTGATGATACCAACTTCCTGACTTTTAGAATAATTTTTTTTTCCTAAAACCTGAGAGAAATAGCAAAAATCGGCTATAAATATGAGGCAGGAAGAGGCTTGTATCCAATTGTTCCATATTCATTTCTAATTGCTAGCTGAGCAACAACATTGTGAGATTGGAACTCAAACTTTATAAAATCTAGCCATAGATTTTTAATAGGAGGACAGCTGAAAAAAAGAAAAAAAACAACATCACAAGGAGAAGGTTTCTCAAGAGAAGATGTATCAGTCTGATGTGCATGGAAAGAAATGTCCCTGAAATAAAGGTATGTAGCTTAATAAAACATTTCTAACATACTGTGTTTCTGGTTAAAAGCTGGTTAAAATAACAGAACTATAAAACCAAACACGACTATTTTAAAATACCAAAACAAGTGAAAACTACATATAGAAAAAGCATTAAAAATTTCATATAGTAAAACTCTGTCACTAATAAAGAATGATATTGCAGCCTGCTAAATTCATCAGGTGGGAATACCATTGTGACCAGTCCTGAGTTTTTTAGAACTGAGCATGTAACAAGCTGGTATGACTGTATATGTTATTGATTGCTAATTGCTAAGGCTTTGCCATCACAAAGCCTCTCTGATTCAGCACCAGTAGATTAAGGAACAGCCACTATTTCTTATAGCTCTTTCTCCACAAGGTCACAATAACCTCCTGCTAAGGCACATTGTCACCAAACACGTTTCTCACAGCTGTTAGACTTGACTAACTTAGTCTGAATGATAGCATTTGCCTTGGAGAGCTTGCCATATCAGTAAGCAAAATTGAACATGTTTTACATTTTGCCTGCAACACATAAATTCATGCAGTAGGTCAGCCCTAGGACTATGGCAAGAACCACAGCATCCTAGCTCCAATTGTGGAGCTTTAACTATCATGCTATATGTGAGGAATACCTCTCAGCTCTGGCAGGTTTTACATCAAGCCCTAAGGATTATAGAATGTGGCTGATGACTGTAATTAGTGTTTATTGTTTGTTGTGTACCAACAGCATGCTTGGAGCAAAAAACAAAATTAAGACAATGACTGCTATAGAGAGAGAAGAGGCAAAAAACGAAACATGGCAGATAAAGAAATGAAAACAATTACAGATCTATCACGCTGACTTAGAATCCATGCAGTTACAAAAATAATAAAGTTAAATAATAAAATTGCCTGCAGGCAATCTTAAAGGGATTTAATTATTTTTGAATTACCCATCTTGGATGAAAAATCATTTCCAGAACCAGGAGAATTAAACATTCTTTTGACCCTGACATGAACTACATTTTAAAGATTTCTTTTTCTTTATATGTAGCTTTTATGTAGCAGAGTTGTGCATCCCTGCTTTGTTTATTAAATGCATAACATTGCATCAGTCACCAATTATATTATCTGAAACACATTTGTAAATAAAATATGAAGTTGTGATGTATTTAATGATAAATACAATAAACTGTAAACAACCATTCATTGTGAGCTGTGGTACGCGGTGTTTATATATATGAATGTGCGTGGGAAGCCACTGCAAGACTGGCTAAAACTTGGACTAATTCATTCAGTTCAGCACCGTACAAGAGCTGTGTCTGAGGTCTGTCTGTTTTTAAAGGCAGCCTCAGACTGACCTCTATAAATGCACACTGTAATACACGTATTGCTTTCTGTAGGGTCCTGAAGGCATCTATTGCTCGGTTCATGTCTTCCGTATTCAGGAGGCATTTTTCTTTCCTGTAGCTACAACATCCTACCTAGAATCCTAATTCCTTGTCCAACCGTAGAAAAGTTTCCACAAATCTACTTTCTTGTGCAGCAAAGACATACTCAGCCTCCCATCACTGCTCACCTCTGTGCTGATTTCACCCACAATTCTGGATTCAGCGACCGATCCAGAACTGAGGAGAGTCATCAGCCAGGAAAGGAAGAATTTCAGGGATGTCCTTGGAAACATTTGCAGGAATTTAGTTTATTTCCTAATGAACAGGAATACTGTTTCAGCAAGTCACCACAGCCAGCCTTAGCCCCCCTAGAGTGATGCAGATCTTTAAAAGTTTTCTATTACAGGAAAAAAAAATCTTTAAAACAGATATTCAATAGAATCCATAGACCCAGTCATTTTTCTGTAATGATACAGGAATGCAATTTTAAGACGTGTATAAAATATTTTGAGCATATGCAGGTATTCTTAGGGTAAATTACCTAAACATCTTCTTAGTTAACTATTAATAAGTGAATAGTTTAATTGCTTACTTTAAAAATCAATGTTTTAAGATAGGGCACATCAAGAAATTACTATCAGAGTGGTTTCTTCTGATAGTTCTGACATTTTAGTAATAAAATTTTCTCTGTGAAACATGGATGTCTAACAGTCAAGATTACAAATTGGTAAGAATATACATCTGCACAGAAACTTAGTTCTTTCAGAGTTGGGCCAAGAGTACAGTAACAGTAGCCTTTCATGATGGCTTCTGGCTGGAACATGGAAGATGCAGAGATATAAAACGGAAAGATTATGACAAATAATTTTTCAGCTTTTAAAAAACTTAATTTTAAAAAAAACCACAATCTTTTGTTATTAAAGGTGTAAAGTAAGTTCAGTTCTGATGTTATTAAATACAATTAATATACCTATGTTAAAACTACTGATTCAAGCTAACTTTATTTCAGGAACACTGAAATATTTTTAAATACTACATAGAGAAAGTTTTTAGGTTGCCTCTATATCTCATTCACTATAATTATANCGGGCCCGGCCCCGCCACCCCTCCCGGCTGAGGGACCGGAAAAGAAGAAGGAAACTTCCCCTCCTCAGTGCCTTTTATATGCAAAATCGTGAGAAGCGATTGGTCTAAAACCTTGTCCATCAACTCAGCCCCTTCAAACCACCACAGATATAAAACTGAAAGATTATGACAAATAATTTTTCAGCTTTTTAAAAACTTAATTTAAAAAAAAAACCACAATCTTTTGTTATTAAAGGTGTAAAGTAAGTTCAGTTCTGATGTTATTAAATACAATTAATATACCTATGTTAAAACTACTGATTCAAGCTAACTTTATTTCAGGAACACTGAAATATTTTTAAATACTATATAGAGGAAGTTTTTAGGTTGCCTCTATATCTCATTCACTATAATTATATTACAATATGATAACACAGTTACATTTAATTATAGTGTATAACTTCACACAAGAGGAATCCAAAAATTTTAAAGACACATGTCCTCTCTGCCTGTAGTAAATACTCTACTGCTAGACAGCTAAATTACCTGTCAAATATTCTCATGAAGTTTTGATAGGCACTTCTATTTTATGATAGTTTTTTTTTTTTTTTTCATTTTACTTGCATTAGAAATACAGAACATGAAACTACTTTAATAGTCCCTGTCTTTTGCCTCAGAAAACAGTCTGGCATAAAAATGAAGAGCTCATACTTCCTGCAAGAATTCTGAAAAAACATTCTGTTTGCTCCTTTATTTGGATGAAAGACCTAAATATATCTATTTAAAGTTATCTTTAAAAATATACATGGAAGGCAGCCTTAGAAACGTCTAAAAACTGTAAAGGCTAAAATTTCCTTTCTGCATTCTTTAATTGAAAAGTTATTATCAACAACATAGAAAATTATAGCCTGTTCATGAAGTCCAAATCTGCTAAGTCTAGAAATAAGATTTACAACATTTTTCCCAGTGACCAGCAGCATCTTCCAGCAGCTCAATTCAGACAGGAAAAAGCAGCATTTTATGAAGAGCCAAGAGCAGAAAGCGCAGGGGTCTATGCCTTTTGCTCTCCCTCCTTTAGCCAGATGACAGCTCCAACTGGGAAACCAAGAAAGTAGGAAAGGGAACTATCAATGGTAACCAGAAGTCTTTTCTAAAACTTGTAGTATTTTCAAACATTCTACACAAACATCTTATCTTTAACTACCTGAAACATTTAAAGATTTGCATTTGAAAGAATATTATCATTGAAGGGAGATGGGTGAAATTAATACATCCTTCAAAACATTAAGGTATTATTTTTCTATATTGTAATTGATTCAAAATTGGTTATTGTCGAAAAGAAAATCAATGTAGCTAATGAGGTATTATTTAAAAATTATTATAATTTCCTAAGAAAGGAACGTACTGTTCATATGTAAATGAGTTTTCCAGTTAATGAGTAAAACCAGTCAATCAAACAGATCTGCAAAGGGAAAAATTATTAATAAAATACTTTTTTAGGCTGTCCTTTGTTCCTTAATTGCAGGAAAAAAGCATGGTTATTAATGTGTTATTGCAAAAAGTTTCTATTCTATGAACAATTATTATAAAAATATTAAAATGTAAATAAATGTATCCAGAAAAACACAAATGAAAAATGTTTTAAATACTGCTTGAAGTTAATAACCTATAATATTTTGTGTGCAATGACTTACAATCATTGTACATTAAAATACTTAAACAGCACCTAATGATATTTACACTGAAAAGTATACTAATGTTTCCCCAATCATCTCAATGACAAGTAGATAAGGAAAAGATTGCTTGAAAAATATGTTGGGGGGTGGTGATCTTTCTACTGAACTTGTAATTGAGCAATACCATAAAAGTGTTACAATGTAGCCCAATTCTCACTTGATGTGTGATTATAATGCCTCTGATAATAAGGGTTAATAGCATTTTGCTAAAGCATTTCAAGTAGATTTGCAGCCATTTGCATACCAGAACCATTTGTTCAGAACTTTAGCAAGCGAATACATTCTTTAGGAAATGTAGTGGCAGCTTTGCATTTTTGTCCATCTCTCTGCAGAATGGCTTTTGCTTTGTTTCTGGCATCAGAGGTACAAAGGGAGGCTACTCCTCAGGCTGCAGCCAAACACAACCCATCATCCTTTACAAATTATGCTGAAGTATTGCCTGATTTTAGAAGTCTTAGATTACTTTTTACCAACAGAAAGCTGAGTGAAAATCTCACGTTCAACAAAGCATGTAAACCTATCTTTATTTTTAAACATGAAAACAATGTTATTAAGAAGCAGAAGTTGATTGTGTACTGTACTCAGATTCAAAGAGATGCTAGAGGCCCTTGGGGAACAGAAGCCAGAATATTTTGTACTTTACAAGACTGAAAAGCATAGTTTTCAAATTGCAATGTGGTTAAGCTCAATCTCTTCCTTTTGTGCTTATGTTACTGTGATGATAGGAATTCAAGAAATAGAGAAAGAAAATGAGATCAGAATAGTTCTGATGCCTTATCTAGCATAATATTTCAGCAAGTCAAAGGACATCTGACCTTCTCGTTCATGATTAAATTCTTAACTGCTGATTTAATAAAAAAAAATCACCTTCTGGCCTCAGAATGAACACTATGTTGTTCATTCAAAGATTTTCAATTAATATTCAGCTTATTATCACTGCATATGATCATTACATAGAAATTAACAAATTATTAAACTTTTTTCAGATCTGAACGAAGTAGACATATTTTTACCTAAGATTTGCCTAACAGAAATAGCACACTCTGAATTAATAATGCATCCTCTGTGCATGCTGACTCAATCAAGGGCGTCTGGGAAACACCTTATTTTCTGTGATAACCTATGAGCCTTAGCAATTTGTTATACCTTCCATAGGAACATGATTTGCAGCACTTCACACCATATTTTGCCTACAAGTAATATCCTCAATGTATCCTACATCCAGTTTCCATGTACTGTACAGTGATGTAGTTTTATGCGGAAATCTCATTATTTTATTGAATACTTCTGAGCAAGAAAGAAGACCTTTTGGGAAAACTCTAAATACAGATAACTCCAGATGCAGTGCAATCTATCAAAAGCCAACATGGATTCACCAAGGGCGAATCATGCCTGACTGATCTAGTGGCCATCTACAGTGGGACACATTCACAAGAGCATTTTCCTTTAGACCTCACAGCAAACATGGTACTCTTGCCTAAGTGAAATCAAGGCACATGTGCACTTTATGTGAACTCTGATGTTAGAAATCATTAATTCTAGTAGAAATTATTCATGGGAATTACTTCTGTCATACAGCACTGGATATGCCCTGCAATCTGAGTTATAAATATTACAACACATATTTTGGAAATTTTAATGGCATACTGCTAATTAGCAGTACCCACTACAGTCACACTTTCTTGCAGGCACTTCTACGGAGGGAAGGAGGATGAGACTAATGATACAACCATTTCTGAATTGCAGTGTCCCGCTTTTGTATCTGATTACTTATTACTCACTTGATTTATGTGAAATGTAATAACAAAAAAGAATTAGTAAATGCAGGAAATGAAAAGGAGCTAGCAACAGTGTTCATCTGTGATCAGAATTGGATGAGGGTTTATTAGGCATGCTAGTTTAAAAATATTTTCAGACATAAATTGGTCCCATTATTAACAAATAAATAAATAAATAAACCAGGTCCAGTATTGCAAATGATTCATTCCTCTCTACTCTCTGCTCATTGCTTACTCGTCAATGAACAAGTATGTCACAAATATTCCAGAAACTGAGATTTAGGTTTTATTTCTATGTCTACAGGTATCATTTTGATTAAATCAGCCTCTGGAACACATTACTTGTATGAGAGATTTACCTTTGATTACAGCGGAGCCTCACATAAATTCCAAAATTAAACTAAGAATGCTTCCCATGTTCAGTACTACAAGAGAAAATTTGGTACTTTCTTCAGAGTAACTAGTTTCAGAATTAACATCAATAATGTACCAATTGTGTTTTGATCAAAATTGGTTTGATTTTTTCCAAAACTTCATTTCATTTCTAACACCTATTTTTTCTGCGTGTTAAGTGATTTTGGCTCATATAGATGTAGCATTTTGTTATTGTGTTCTAAATACTTTTAAACTAAAATTGTTAAAAAAGTCCAAAGGCTTCCAAGCACAGGCAAATTTGCAACGAGTTGCTCTGAAGCATCCTAGCATTCTCATCCTCAATAAATTTCACATAAAAATATACAGTTATTAAGTGGGCTTGAGCACTGCAGTTTACAAAGAATAAAATAGAATTAGCTGACTCAGAGGCTAGTATGAGATTTAGAGATGCCAACAATTGTTGGGTTTTTACACAGAGACCCTGAAACTCTATTTCTCCTTGGCGTATAAAGGGAGAAATTATTTATATATATGTAGAATAGCATCGAGGAATTTAGGATTTCTGTTTGCTCTAAGCACTTTTGAGAATACACATACATGATTACTTCAGGTCATAAACCAATCAACACTAGAAGGATTATCAAGGATGTTTCATTCTGTAATTGCAGCTACACTCTGTCCGGTGTTACACTCACACCAATTTTTCAATATGAAACAAAAGTAGCAGGGGGAATTTTAATTTTTTTTCCCAGCTCCCACACCAGTTTCAATGAAAGTAAAGCACTAAGTAAAACAACCTTAGCTGCTATTAGACTTATGGGTCACGGATGTGATGCATTATTCTTCACAGATTGCAGCAGCAAACTGAGCATAAGGGCATCCTCCACAGGGTTTGGAGTCAAGACCAAAACACCCTGTGCTTAAAACCTAGTCTTCAACTTCCACCCAGGACCTCTTATCATAACAGATCACACAACATAGCCTGTTTTACCTTTTTTCGATATATTAATGTCCTTCTGATATCTGCATCAGGATATCATGGCAGCACTGCAAGTCTTGGCAGGTAGGAAAAAAAAAAATCTCCTTTTTTAATCAACTCTCAAATTCCTATAGGTGTAACCTGATCTCAACCAGCATGCATTTTTATAACCCTCAAACAGAAATGTAATGTATTACTAATAACATTTCAGGTACTTTTTTTCTTCCCAAGCATAACATTTTCTTCTCTTTGAGCAATAAGAAGGAGATGGAAATAACTAACCTGCTCTGGAAGTAAAGTTTTGTTTCTGTTAAAAAAAGGAAGGAAGGAAGGAAGGAAGGAAGGAAGGAAGGAAGGAAGGAAGGAAGGAAGGAAGGAAGGAAGGAAGGAAGGAAGGAAGAAGGGAGAGAGGAAGGAAAATAATCTATTTCCTCCATTTGACTTGATCTTTTACTATATCTTTTGTTCATTTTTCCTCTTACCTGAGCTCTCCACCTGGATAATTTAGAGCTGGAAGTTTTCCACTTTTGCCTCTCAACATTACCAGAATCAGACTTGAAGTTGTCTGGATCTAAAGCATTGATTTAGACACCATGTTAAATAGATGTAACAACCAATCCAACTGTATTTAGAAAGTTATTAGACTGTTTCCTATATTAACATATGCACACATAAATTATTTTTTATTTTATGGCCAGCAAAATGAGAAGTTTATAAATCACATTTATTAGACACTTCTATAGCCTCGAGTTGATGGGCACAAATTCAATTTTATGTTAACTTGCTTGAGCAGTTAGCTCACAATTAAGATCTTGAAGAATTAGACTTGTGGTAATAACAATATATGAGAATTTGATCTAAATCTTGGGATTTAACAGCGGTCTGTGAATGAGTTTGTATGCAGCTTATCACCACTGGAAACCAGCTTAATATAGTAAAACCAGATCAGAAGGAAAAATGAGTGAGACACTGGATAAACTAAACATTTTTACTTTCCTGTTTATTCATGCAGTTTCTAATCTACTGCCATTTCAGTTAGAAATTCTCTGCTTCACAAAACAACTAAACAAACACTCCTACATATATTGAGTACCTTAAACATCTTTGCAGACTGTGAATGCACCTAGACCTAAAGAGACTAAATGAGGAAATCTTTGTTATTACAGCTGTGATTGTTTTACAATGCAGTATTAAAATATTCAGATGAATGACTAAAGGCAGAAGTACAGAAACACAAAATATTTGTCAGAGAAACTGAACAACTCTGAAATTCAGTGTCCTCTTTTTAACTGAAGGCAATGAATTTGGACATCTTACAAGTAAGAAAAGTATATTTTAGTTCTAAGAATGATTAATTGATAATAAGATGCAAATAAAACTGTTCATTTAAAAATATACATAAACCTAGATGTACAATATGCTCCCATTATTCTTTGCTCTTAGGTTAACTCACAAATAAAGCATTAAAAAAAGCCCTAAATATAACCTTGTTCTGTAATTTTTTCTTTCCAACTGCATCACAATTGTGGGTCTCTGATTGACATATTGATTTATTCTCAGCAAGGGTCCTATAATTAATGTGACCTTTTGATAAGGTGGGAGATATGGGGTGAGACAAGTGCTCTCAGGAGAGCTATTAGCAACTTCTGAGCAATTGCTAATGTTAGAGAGTTATCTTTTTTTAATACAGTTTGGAAGATAATTGACAAACCATGATAATGAGTATGTATAGGGAAAGAAGGAGACTATAAGAGAGGTGCAAGAACTGTTAATTACTCAAAAAGAGGTGAGATTTCACCACTGGATAAACTGTGCATTTTGGGCTATGGGCTATTGCAATTAATAATTCCAATAAAATGAAAGGAAAGAAATAGTAGGTCTACATGGGCCAGAAAGAAGAAAAAAGAGTAAAAAACTTTATTTATCTTAAGAAGCCTTAACTCTGTCTCTACATAGCATAGCAGGTGGTTTTATTTCTTCTCATCAGATGGTATTTGTACCAAGGGAGTTTTCTCATTTCCCTTCCCATCTGGTTCTGCACAAAGTGATATAACATAATACCAAGATGACAAAGTTCTACTAATGTTATTTGAACATTAGTTGTATAACTAACCTTTCATTTCATAATCAAGATCCAATAACCCACTCATGACAACAAAACAAGAATTTACATTATGATCATTTTTGAAACAAAGGGTAAGATTAAATTGACCTATCAGTAACGAAAATCTGTGACTTTATATTCAAAAGGATTAGGCAATGAAAAGAAACTCTTTAATGTATGTAGATATACGTGTTTAGAAAAGGTTTTGTTTACAGTTAACAGAAATATATACATCTAGGATGTGAATTATCTTGGTGTGTGCAGAACACAGACCAGCAGAAAACCCTGTAGGAGCATAAGTGAAATGCAAGCAAATGGAGGAAAATGTGATGGGGCTGGTTCTAAACCTGAATGAAACTGTATGCTGTGGCTATAGTTGGAACAAAATTGATCATCTAAAAAGAAAACAAAAAACCCTCCACTCTCTATTGTATGTGGATTTTTGAATGTTCTGACTGCCCGTGCGGAACTTATTTTTTCTCATTTGCATGTTACAGTCTAGACCCCAAAGCAAATCATTGGACAAAACTTGTCTTTTTGGCTCAACACATCATCATAAAATTATGAGATTGAGGGAACAGCATAATTTTTCAGCATTTTTTCAACACTAACTTTGCCAGAAGTGGTGGGTAGCCAGTAGCAAGTGCCAGTAGATTGATTATACACCAGAAACTATCTGGGAAAAAATTCTTTTGAGCAGTGAGTCTTTATGGAGTTGTATGCAAAGCTTAGCCAAAAGAAGATGAAGTAAGGAAAATATAAAGGCAGATAATACTTACATCGCTAAGCAGAATAAAGTCTGGGGTAATTTCAGCACCCATGAAGAAAGAGTGAGTCATAAGAACCTCTGATTAATACTTTCATTTTGGAATGATTTGGCAGACTGCACTGAATTTCTGCCATTTCAGAAAATTAAAATTGAAGTCATTCTCATAAGTTAAAAGTAGCTGTACAGAAACAATTAGTATTTCTCTGTAACACATCATTTTACTCTTCAATATTTTAGCTAGGGGTTTTAGACCTTGTGCATTTTTTTTTACTACTAACAGCTTTTGTTTTTACTGAAATACTTTTGAACAACATGACTGTCTTGATGAAAATAAGAAGGACAGAGAGGGTGAATGGAAAAAGAGACAGCATAACCATTGTGAAATTATTGATTTCTAAAAATCTCAACCTGAGCCTTTCACAATCTTCTATAATAAGATCTTTTAATAATCCTGTTTTTAGCCCCCCTCATCACCTCTCTCCCCCCACACAATCACCTTTTCTTAGTCTCTTATTTAGAGAAAGTAAGGCTGTGTCCATCAACACTAACACAAACTGGTTGCTACAATTCCAGCTGTCTGGAACAGGTAAGGTATTTATCAATTGATTATGGAGGAGTCAGCTTTGCACCCAGAATACTAAGTTAAAGAAATGTGACAATGGGCTATATCTTGAGGAGAACAGCTAAGAAATCTATCAGGTATCTGATCATCTACCTTTGTGCAAAATCCTAAAGATGACTCAATCTATGTAGCCACATCAGGTGGGTACAAGGGGGCACAACAAAACACTCTAGTTGCCTTGAAAGCAGGCAATTAGCATCAGTGCTTCCAAGCAGCCTTTTCCAATTTGAGCAGAACATGAAAGTGGTCATGTGCCACGGTGCATCATTATTCCATTTAACTGCTAGTCAGCATCACACGCTGGAGTGCTGCATCCAAATGCAGCACCAGAGGTGGGATTAGGATGTGGTAAAATGCCAAATTCAGACACCAATATGGACTGCCAGCAGTTGTGTCACACGTCCTTTGCAAGCAAACAAGAATATCAGTCTGTGGCAGGAAAAAACCTGTGAAAAAGAGCTGTGATTTTCTGCATTTTCTGTGCCTCACCTCAGTTTCTCTTGTGCCTCCTCGTCAGTAGTTCCTTTTCATGAGATGTTTTAGGGAATTTGATTTTAAGGCTAATGAAATAAATGTCACCAGTCCTTACTTATCACCACATGAAAGCCTGCACATATTTGTCTCACAGGTTAGTTTTTCAGTAGAAAGCTGGCACATATTTCCCAAGTGGATGTGGGGAAAAGGAGATGGCTGAGGAAGGGTGTTTTCATATTTTTCTCAGTTTTTCACTATTGAATTCCATTTCATATGTCAAGAGATTAAAATAATTTTCCCTGGGTCAAGTCTTCCCCCTGATGGTAAGTGGTAAGGGATCTCCCTGTCTTTATCTTGACCCAGAGGCTTTTCCATCTTATTTCCCCCTCAGTGCTGTTGGGGGTGGGCAGAGGAAGACAGAGCAGCTGGATGAGCATCTGGCAGCCAACTAAGATAAACCCACTACAGGCATTAATTAAAATTTATGTGAAAACATCCCCAAATGTGTATGAATAGGTATTTAAATATCACTATTTTTAGATGCTTTCCTCTTTTTTTTTTTTAGCTTGGATGCTTGATTATTGCACTTGCTCCTGTGTGCAACATTTATTTGGTGCACATTGCATTAATACAAACATCTTTCTTGGACCTTTTTTCCCCTTCATTTTTCTCTGAGATGAGCCTCATTCAGGTAACACTTCCTCCTCCCAAAACATCCTTAAGTTTCACCCCCTCCATCACAAGAGTGCTAAGAAACAGGGGATGGTGAACACCTCTGCTCAGCTCAGCAGGCTGATGTAATGTGCACAGAGTGCAGCTGGAGCCACAAATGGTGAACAGTTAGCATGAGCTTCAGAGACCGTGATGTATGTGCTCCAGGTCAGAGTCATCACTCACGGATACTGAAAAGGGTCCAAACCACCAAAATATAAATCAATGCATAACTGCAATAAACAACTGCTAATGTATCACCAGTGGCTCCCGGAGTCTTGCAGAGAACAAATCGCAGAGACACTATATGTTGTAATAGAAACCACTATGTGTAAAAAAGTTGTGCCTGTTTGCAGCCACATGTACATGTGCTGCTTTAACAAAGGGGAGGGAGGTTCCCTCTTCTTTAATGCTTTAATTACTCTGCTTTCAAGACAAGCTTTTTCAGGGAATAAAGTCTGCATCACTTCATATTTATCATTCTGCATTCAATATACCTATGTACATTAATTATATGTATGTATTAAATATATATATACAAGCGTTAGTGAAATAACTTGTCTAGATGAGGCCTACAAGTGTCCTGTTTACAATGTAAACAAAAACAAACAAAACAAAAAGAATAAGAAAATAGGGCAAAGACAGTAAACCAAAGTTCTAAGAGGAATAGTGTGTGTCACTGATGCTCATTGGTGTTGCTGAGGCCTGCCCTGCCAGCACTGCCATTTTGCTGTCGGTGTTCATGTGCTGCTGCACCGTGCCACGCTGAGGCTCCAGCCTGCCTGGAGCTAGCTGGGGACTCCTTGGGCTGTGCTCTGCTGCACAGTGTAGACGTACCCTCAGGGTCTGGGGATGCTTATTCACATTTCCTAATAAGTGCTAACCCACCAATAACCACTCCTGCAATTGTTCCAGAGCGAGCAGTGCACATCTATTCTGCAGTATGCTTCCTCACAATTTACCCCGTCACATTCTTAGATGTATCAAAATACAGTCAAAGCAGAATAACTGAACATACTGGAAAAGAGGGAAGGACAGAGGTTAGGAAGATTTTGGGTTAATTTTTTCTCAGCTCTTTCTTCCTTCGGCCTTAAATGTTTATTTGCAAAAATTACATTGCATTATATTTGGGTGAGGACTTTCACCAATAAAAATATCCCACTGAATACTGAGCAAAATTAAAATATGTGACAGCAAAAGAGAGCAGGTAAAAAAAAAACAAAAGAAACCAACTCCTGACCCTTAACTCAATTCATGTTTCTTGAATCCACAGCAATTATATTATCATGCTCATACCATTGTCATTAGTAGTAATGAGAAAACTGCTCTATTTAAAGATCACAAGACATGTGCTACGAATGTATGAGAATAAGATTCCTAGGGGATTAATGATTTTACTGCCTAATATGCAACACAATTAAAAGGTACTCTCTAGCAATGGGACCCTCATCCTTTAAAAAAAAAGACAAGAAAGAAAAAATAAAAGTAAATTAAAAGTGTTCAGATGCAGAAATTAAGTGTTAAAGCTTCTGTGGAAAAGACTACAAATTTCTGTCATGGATGGTGTAATTCAAATGCAAGGAAAGTGGGACATGGAAAGAGAGATCATCAGAATTCTATTCCTCCCCATCCTGCCAAGAATATCAACAACTCCTTAAAAAGTATTCACTTACTCTTAAAAGGACCTGCACAGCAGTAGCGGTATTAAACTCTTAAGACTGAGATAAAAACATGCAGAGTCAAGAGGAAATAGAAGAATGTCATTTGATAATTGCTTGTCACTTCCAGAATACTTTCATATAGTAAAGGGGAATGCATTAGGCTCCCAGAATTACAGGAGACACCACTGAAAGTTTTTTATACAAGCCTTTTTCATTTCATAAGCCTCATTCATAATGAGCAACATACCAATTTCTGTGTCTGAAAAGCCAGCAGCAGCCTGTTCTATTTTATTATTGTAGAAAACAGAAAAGGGGAAAAAAGGGGAAGAGACCATAGAAGAATGTCAAAGGTTTTAAAAGTCTGAGATAGCAGGGGAAAAAAAAAAAAAAGATTTGACAGCATATGATAAGGAAGGGGGTAAAAACCAACAAAAAAAAATGCATAAAATCTAGCTCTACTTACAGTTAAGGGCTACAGCTCTGTTATAAGCACCTGAGCAGCCTTTCCCTCATCTGTGAAACACTGTACAGAGCTTCAGAGACTAAAACATTAGGAAATATTCCATAGAGGATCGCTACCTCACAGCACATAAAGACCCCTAGAAGGAAAATGTAGGATTTGAAAGGAGAAGATAGAAAGGGGGAGGATGTTTGAATCTTTTGCTTTGTAGGTAGGGAACATTCAAAGCCTCCTTACATATCTACAGGCATGAGCCTTTCACACCAGCATCAAGAGAAAAATCTTAAACTGTTACTCATTTGCAGCAAAACTTATTCAGGGCTCATTTTGAAGTCTTTTCAAAGTACCTTGCTCCAACAGACTTCACATTTCAGACATGAAAGCTCTGCCTTTTCTCCCCCCTTGCAATCACGTATTTGAAAAGGCTGTCACCACCTGGGTATATTGCTCTCCCTCCCACCCCTTTCTGCTCCAATGAACTTATAAATGCATCACTGAGAAACAAGTGCTGTGATGTCAGGCTGAGTCTGATATCTTGAATAGGGTGGAGAAGATATCTTAGTGTCTTACAAAGAGAGATGTCATTACTCCTTCCAGATCCCATCACCTCATGGCTTGTGGCAGGATGTACAAAGTCCGAAGTCAAAGTGGTTAATAGCACAAAATTTACTCTGAAACACAAACGCAGGCAAATTCCACTTTCTGAGAACACACTTAAACACTTTCCTGGCAAGCCTAGAAAAACACTATGACATATTCTCCTTTGTACTCAGGATAACCAGCTTCTTCTGCTAGCAATAAGGACTGGGGCTAGAAAGGGACTTTGTTGGTGGGAAATGGAGCATATATAGGCAGGAATGCATTCTACCTCACAGTATCTCTAGCAGTCTCTAGTGTCACTTAGACATTTTTAACAAGCTGTATTCAGGAAGCAGGCTTAGTAGGTCAGGCTTAATAATGTGGCACATAATTAGGAACAGTTAAGGTTATATTAGAGTATCCCTCTTCATAGGATTCTTATGACCCTGTAATTACATTCTCGCTTGAATGAATTTTAAGAAAAATAATTTCTGTATTCTACTGCATACCTATATAATACTATGTTCTCACTCATTAAAAAGTACTCTGTTAGCTCTTGGCTGAGGACCATGCAATTCTTACAGCTTTTAAAAAAGAGGGCTATGAAAGGGAAGTTGGCTAAAAAGGATCTAGAGGCAGCAGCAGGCTGCAGTCCAAATATTTGGAAATTCTAGGGTTACAGTGCTTGTTAAGGAATTGATTTACAATTCAGGACAAGAAAGACAAATGCATAAAGCAACTTGGTTTACAGGCATCCCCCCATGCTATTGAAAAGGAAACAGTGAAGAATACATGCAGAGACACCTGAGCGAGCTGCTTACCAGCCAGCCAGCTCAAGCCTATCCAGCCTAGCTGCAACACACAGCACTGTGACCACATTGATGTTGCTTTGGACCAAACTACAGAATTTACTGGACTACATGGACATGCCACCTTTGATCTCCACTATTTCAAAGTGGCTTCTAACCTTGTTATAAGGCAAGGTGTGCCACATTGGGTAAGTCACTGAACTTAGTGTGCCACATTGGATAAGTCACTGAAACAAACACACAGTAACAAAAGCATTCAAGACACTATAGCAGAACAGAATGCACTTGCTTTTGGCAAAATCTGTCCAGTTCTTGCTTCAGAGGTAGATTCACACTTGATCTAGTTGATGATATCCTTGGGAGGATATCAGGGGAGGTTGGACTAGATGACCTTTAAAAGTCCCTTCCAACCTAAACTATTCTGTGAATCTTTGGTGCTAATCAAGTTGCAGAATTAGTTCATCACTATGACTCTTCCCACCTCTTACCAGCACTCTCAGGCTGAAACACAGTTTCTGCCCAGATAGGCTCAGCTACTCCCACAGGACTGAGTAGCCTCTCCCTCCCACCAAAATTTCTGCTGACCCAGACTCTCCTCTTTTTAAAGGAAGTCCTCTGACTGAGAGCACATAGACAAGTGCCAACCACCACCCCACAATTTATGAAATATTGCAGATATTATTTATATCAGAGATTAATCCTCTTCAGGGTCCCAAAGGAAAATTGCCCAAGAAGCTTTACTGACAGATTATCAAGAGTGAAGGTTAGAGAAGTACTAAGTGTCAAACAGAAAGAGGGTGAGAAGAAATAATGTAACACCCCACCTTATTCCCAGAGGTTGATGATGATTGTAAAAGTGTAAGGCAGATGAATAACAGCATTGTATTAAAAAATGCTAGTTCCTCTGAGAACTAAATGCTTAGATCTTGCCTCATAACAGTGATTTTCATTTCCAATCAGCCAATAATTTTAGCCTTCATTATACATTCAGTACATTGTTCTAATACATGATTTTCTACATGTGCTCTCACCCTCATAAGATCTTTCCATAAAGCCAATTCCCAGTTCTTCTTCAAACCTCTCCATGAAAATTTTTCTTGATGTAAAGCTTATGAAGATCTTAGCAATGGCTAAACAGGTGGTAGCTGGCTTCAGATGATCATACAGACGAATATTTTATTTCTTGCGCTTGTCTGTGTCTGACTTTCAAAGTTTCTCATGGCAAGGATAATCTTTTAGACAGTTTGCACAGTGGGGAAGTAATCTCCAGGCTAGAAAAGCTAGGCAACTTTGCAATGCAAACAAGTGATAACCACCATCACAGTACCAGGCACTGCTATGTCAATCTTCTGGCCTCAGTTGCACCCACTCAGGCTGCAGAAGCCAAATGACATCAGCTGGATGTCAGCCATCACTCATTATCACCAAGCCTCTGCAAACACTGATAGAGATAATCACTAAACCTCTGTTGAAATGCATAGCGATTTGTTTCTCTTTTCTTTGAAACTAATAATCTTACTACTACTACTAGCGCCAATTAGATAATCAATAAACACATCTCACAAGATTCTTTTTCCCTACTAAGGATTAGAAATTACTAATTCTAGTAAGATTTACCTTACTGAAAGTACTAAGCCCCGAACAGTTAGCTGGAAATATCAATTTACCAATCTGATAACACTTATAACCTTTGTAGAAGACATTCAATTGGTACTGTTTGAAGAGATTATTGCCACCCGAAGATCTGACTCTATTGCTGTGTTTTGATTTTCTTCCACAGTGTCAACAACTGAATAAAATGATGAGGAGGGTTAGAACCAAACAGTCTCAGTATCAAGCCCTGCTGATCTAAGCGTGTGTTTCTTGGTTTAACTTAAATGAAAAAGCCTCTTACCCTTTTAAACTCTGTAGTGAATTTGGGGACGTAGCAGTCCCAAGCAATAAAGATTATCAAAAGGAATGCAAATGGAAACAATATCACATCATTAGATCTTTAGGTATTAAATTAATTAATCTTCAACTCATAGTAACTATAATACCACCATACAGCTCTGCTGCAATGGTTTAATTAAACCAAATACCCACTAGATTTGAAGTCTTAATAAAGATACAAAAGATCAAGGCCACAAAGTTTTAAAACTCAAAAAAAAAATCAAAACAAANAAAAATAAAAAAAAAAAAAAAAAAAAAAAAAAAAAAAAAAAAAAAAAAAAAAAAAAAAAACAAAACCAAAAAAAACCACAGGTGGTCAGTGGTTCAAGTCTAAAAAGGAGGACACGAGAAATAAGTGACCAATTTTCTGCATCTCTAACCTATGGAACATGGAAAAGTAGCCATGTTGGAAGGTAGTCAGTCAATTTATGATCTTGCCTTATTTCCAGATTCCACAAGAAAAAATTCTACACACTTTTTAGACCACGAACAAAGTTTTAAGTAAAATAAAGCAAATCAAAACCCCACTAATATCAAGAGAAGTGAAAGAATGAAATTACAGACCTTCTAACATTGAATTCCTTGCTCATTCTGGGTAACTGTGTAGCCAACATTTTTTTAGCTTTGTAAACACCACAATTCTTTCACTGTCTTTGCCAGAAAGAGATAAAAACAATATAAATGAAATAAAAATTTCATCCCAAGCTAGCCAGGGCGAAAGATAACTTGAGACTTCTTAGTTAAAAAAAAACAGCAACTATGGAAGTGGCACAAGCTGGAACTGGGAAGCTCTCTGTAAGTACATTGATCAAAAGAGGTGTGGCAGCTACAGGGCACAGGCTATTATCTTTTACAGTCGGTTTTGTTTGTTCTTTTAATAGCAAGTGGATAAAAATCCCACTCATAAGCTCCCATATGTTCAGCCAGAGCAGAGAAATATACTGCACATTGATCTATTTCTGAAAATGAGACTTTTATTCTCTACCAAATTCTTACACATTATCCAACTGTTACGAGCCCTTGCAGATACCTCGAGTGATACTTCAGACACAACCATACAGAACTATATTAATGAGCATAGAGTAATATTCATGAACATATAAATGACAAAAACTCTAATTGTGACTTGAAATTAATTCCCAGGTAGCACACAAAGAGAATTCTCTCCATGCAGACAGGTTTCTTTTTATTACTATCATCAGGAATTTGCAGCTTATACCTGTAGCTTGTGGAAAACAAGTTAAAATGATAAATTAAAATTATCTATTTCAATATGTTAAAAATATTGACATGTATGATAAATATACCTGCTCAACCTCCTAATGCTTTTAATACCATACTTTAGAACTGATATGTATTCTTTACACAAACCAGTGGTACAAGGTCATTTCCTATGCCACCAGACTACATATGTCCATCTTTCTTAATATTTTATTTAATCAGTTTTCTCAGTACATGGGTTTGAATGGTTTTGGTTGGGTTTTTGTTTGTTTGTTTATTTGTTTTGTTGGTTGGTTGTTTAGTTTGGTTTGGTTTTTTGGGAGTGGGGTGGGTGTGTCTTTTTTTTTTTAGACTAGTATTATTTCTTTAGAAACCTTACTATATTCTTTCAGATTCTGCAACTCAGTCTTTTTGGAACTACAACAAAATTAGTAAGTTTCTGTGGAGGTGTAAATCTCTATTCAGGTAGAGATTAGGTGCATTTATCCAAGACAATTGTGTGTTGTACATTCTTGTATTGGCTTGTAAAGGAAGGAGTACAAAGGTAGAAATGAAAAGGCTGTATCCAATTTGAAGGAAGTATTGTATGAAGAAGGACAGAAAACATAACAGACTACCCAGATTCCTTAAAGTCTGTATTTAATCTGTTTTACAGTTTGGAATTTGGACATTTACTTTAAATTTTTCAGAAAGTCTACACTTCTACAGTAGGTCCATGCTAGCTGGGCATGGACCAGTTAGAAAAGGATGTCTTCCCTGTGCGTCAATGTAATTTTGTTTTTTTAATTTTTTTTTTAAACTGATTTTAAAAGCATTTTACAGTCTATACAAGGGATAATACTCTTAAGAAAATCAGCGGATGCTTTTGTTGCCTTAAGACTGTGCTCAGTAATTCCTTAGGCTTAAAACTAATAACATACACAGCTACATACTGTACTATAAAAAGTAACGTTTGTTCAAAAAACAAACAATGCAAATGGTCTGCATCCCTCTGGTGCTGTTTTCTGGGAAACCTTTTTTTTATTTTTAAGTATACTGTCTTTTAGCCTCACTTTTCCAGACTCCTTTCTTTTGTCCAGCTCTCCCTAAATACCTTCTTTAGAAACGAAGACAAGGAAAAGCAAATATTAACATCCGTTATACAAAAAACACTGTCAAATCAGAGTCTTGCTAGTATACAGAAAAACAACCTTCATTACTACTAATTGCTTCCCATGTAGCTGAAAAAGATATTTCAATAATTGTCTCTCCAAAGTGACAAAAAAATTCCTCTTGCTTTTCTTTGTGAAATCTAAGCTAAAAAGGAATACTTTTCATTTTTTTATCCAGAACTTTAAATTACAGGGATAAGAAGCTAGGAGCACTTCATTATGTTTAACTACTAAGAGAAGTCAGTACTACATGTAGACTTCAGTTCTGCATGCTGATGAATACTTCATCAGAAGAATTCTCACTTAGCAAGATGGCGAAGGCAATATATCAATTATCAAAAATATCTGTATTCTAATCTGGTGCTTTGCATTATTTAACATTTTCTGACACAAAATATATCTTAACTGCCTTTTCTATTCTGCGGCCATTAATCCCCTGATGTAGAACACAAATGCCAATGACATAGCAAAACACTGCTGAGATTAAGATTTAAATGAAAATCAATGTTTCAGTTGGCTGAAAAACTAACCTCTCTGACTGCCTAAACGGTAAGACTAAAAACAAAGACCACAGTTCTGTTTCATGTACAAAATTGTCTTTTTTTCTTCCCAGTTCTTTCAGATGAAGGTGTGAGGACTTGAAAAAGAAAGGTGGGAAAAAAAAAAAAAAGGCTGAAAAATTGTTTTCAGTTTTACTGGAAGATTAGAACATCTCTAGGTCAAGCATCACTCACATTAGCACTACCTGACAAGCTACTTTTGCTGAAACTAAGTTTGCATGCATAATTAATTATTCAGTCCTCTTTTTTCTTCTTTTTTGAATGTTATTTGGATGCTAAATGGAGAAATTTATTCTTGTGTCCAGGTTAACATCTGGGGAATTACTATGAAACTGTAATTATTTTAACTAGCCAAAAATCGTATAAATCTCCATAACTGTCACTTACTCCAATTTTGACATGCCTGATAAGATGCTTTCTTCACTGCAAAGTGGAAATAGCAAATCTTTTTTAGCTTGTAAGAGCTTTGCACTCTATGGCTGAAAACCCAGCAATAAATGATATGTACATGACCCATCTCAAAACTCTGCAGAAACTTCCTTGTAACATCCCTGAGTGTAGATGACCTCTTGTATTTGTACATAAAAGTTTTGTTGGAGTTTGCTTGTTAAAACGGTGCATAAGTTCTCTACACCTACATATGAGAATTTCTCCTCCCCTTAAATTAAGGGAAAAAAATTCTCATCAGATACCTGTAGATGAAGCCTTTGAGACAGGACTGGCTGAGATAGTTTAAGGTAGAGTCCAGCAGCATGAATTGGAATGTACACTTGTATAGGAACACCCATGACTGTCAAATATGATGAGTCAGGGCAAGTGGCACTAGTTTTAATGTTGTTAAAATTCTTCCTCTTCTGATTTCTTCTTTATCACTTTGTGTCCAGGGACAAATAGAAATAGGAAATATACTCTATGAATGGAAACCACCAGCTGAAATATTTAGGTTCATTGGAGGTTAGACTAACATGAAACAGCTTTTTGTGAGAGTATAACATCAAACTGTACCATGGTACCTCTGAAAGTAGCCTCTGGGAGAAAAGAAGGCTTTAATTAAAAAGTCACTTTAGTAGATACGTGAATGAGTTAAATTCTAGCAGATCACAGTGAGTGTGGATGTTTTGGCACCAGTTTAAACATTCAGAAGTAAAAATCTGAAGTTGAAATCCTGCTTTTTTTAAAAAAAAAAGATTTCTAGGCCTGCCTGAGGCATTACTTTGATGCTATGAAAAATTTATACAGTAGTGTAGACATGCAGAGGAAACAGTTGATTTAGACCCCCAAATACTTCCAAAACCTTATCCTGAACACTGTCTCCAAGCTTGCACTGCTGCATTCCCTCCTTTATGTGAGACTGAGACCCATGTAAACTAACATGAGAAGTAAGTTTCTGTGTCAAATCCAGCTACAAATTCCAGGATCAACTTAAAAGCAATGCACTCTGAAAGGCATGTCATAGATGTCCTTCTGAAAAGATTTGCCCAGGGATGCTGTGCTGGAACGTCCTATGAATATGGGCTCCAAATATTTTGCTTCTAATTAAAGGTTGAGTGAACTTCAGTTTATACTTTCCCATTCTAAAAATAATTTCTCCTTGCTTTCTTCTCAGGTAAAATGTACTTTATCATAGTGGAATTTGCATAAAAAAAGAGTGAAAAAAATCTGCTTTATTTGTTTTCAAACAGTTTCAGTTGTTGAGTCAGGATGACATCACTGGTTTAAGTAGAATTTAGAGTACAGACTACTGACTCTCCCACTTTGTAAGTAAAATTATGTGGATTCAGCAGAATTAAATCCTGCACCAACACATTGCCCCAGGAATCACCCAATTTCCCTCCATGGTCTAAGTCTTGTTCCCTTCCCCACAATATGTAATCATATTACAAGTAATTACATATGCTTTGAATAATGCAAAGACTGTTTATCCTTCCCAAACATATGACAGCATATATCAAAAGGTTAACAAAACTATATTCTTAAACACCATTATGGGAAAAAACTGCTTTTCTGTAAACACCATACAGAAAGTACATGTTAAGTCACATTCTGACCTAAGAAAATCACAAGCAAAAATTCCCTTGAAAGTTCTGCTGCATTGTGCTATGCAGGATTTGAATCTTTTTGCACAAAAAGTACATTGAAGTTGAATAATTTTTAATAAAATAATACAGGCAAATAGCACACCAATAGAATATTAAAAGCTAGATATGAAAGACAAACTTACAAATAAATGTAGGTGTTTATGTACTCACAGCTAACTAGAAAGACACTTGCCATAGAAATTATTAGGGAAAAAAAAAACCTCCTATATTTTTGTGATGTTAAAATACAAAAGGAAAAAGAAGAAAGGTTGAATGAGAAAAATTTCTTCACTGAAGGAGTGGTTAAGCATTGGAACAGGTTTCCCAGTGGAGTCACCATCCTTGGAACTTTTAAAAAAATGACCGGTCCTGGCATTTAGTGCATTGGTTTAGTGGGCATGGGGGTATTCAATCAAAGGCTGGACTTGATGATCTTGGAGGACTTTTCCAACCTTAATGATTCTATGAGAAAAAGTTCTTCTAGAAATCATTCTGTTAACACCAATATTGTAACTTTAGTTGATTTTAAACTGTTGTTTTTATTTTGTTCGTTGCACTGAATACAAAGAACACTGTTTCTCCAGTGAAGCAATAGCTTTTAATTTCTACATTTTGTTGCACTGAAAATTTACGTTGTCTGTAAAGAATTTATTTCCATTATACTACATGTGAGAGGATGAAGTCAGTTACAGAATTTTTTTTACTCTTCTTAATATGGGTACTGTGAATGAGTTTATTGAATGAAATAACTCAGCTTCCTGGGATGTGCTTTCTTATGTAGTAAAGTTTTGATAAATCTCTCACAAGGCAGCTCATTAAGAACAGCTCTCTTTATGGATTGTCCTTGGAAAAAAATGCTATATTTAAATGGAAGATTTCTAAATAACAACGATGGATACTGACAATAACTCCAATAAGTGATAATTTAGACCATTATTTTATTGCTTATCAGTAATAACTAGGGATGTAATCAAGAGGAATAAATAAGATTATTTTCAAGGTTTGTTTATATAAGAATTTACCCTCACATCCTCATGTTCACTCATTCTTACATATTTCTCTTTGTTTTCTGCCCCTACTGTTTTGTTCACTTCCAGGCCCCCCACAATAAGAAATTCCAGTAACTTTTGAAAGGAAAATCTCCATTTTTCAGTTAGGAAGCATGTGATTTCCCACACTAAGAGCATCTCTCTGTAGTCAGAGATAAGGCCCATTATGCAGTTGCAACTATCCCAATTGTTAATGGTAAATGCTGTCCTCAAATTAAAAAAAATCAGATGGTATTCCAACAGTTTTCTACACAGCATTTCAAATGTCAGCTTTATTTCCAATAGCACTTTTTACTGTGTTTCTAACCTATTAGTGTTTTGGTGTTCTTAAGCTCATTTGCTTTAAAAATAAAAGGAAAAGGAAAAAAAAAAAAAAGGATAATTAAAAAGACATTTGAAGCTGACTATGTTATGAAGCTTGAAAAATAAAGATGTAGAATACTGAAGCTGTTGACGTCATTTTCTCGAAATAAAGTAACAGTTAATGCTGGAGTACTAGAAATACATCCATAGCAAATTATGGTGCCACACTGAAGACGTTTTTTCTATCAGCTCTTTGCTGGAGACAACACTACACAGATCAGATTAAATTTGTGTGGTCTGCCAGGATCCTGAGGTGAATGGTTTTTTTCAGACTGCTTTGTACTGGCAGAGCTCCCATCTATTAAAAAAACTACTGATGCCTGTTTTCCACTCCTTACTTCAGCTACGTGTACCACCCCAACCTGGCACACAAGAAGATAGCACAAACCCTTCCATTTATGCTTTTGGGCAGCTCATGTGTGTTGTCTTCAGGAGAAAATTAATTTGGTTTACAATAACTCATAATTTTTGCTGTGGAGTATTTAGATTACCATGTGAGCAACTAAACCCTGTCAGGGGCTGGAAATGCATCACTCTTCATACTCCTTATCAATGAATTACCATTTACTGATAAGTTTTACATTTTAAATTCCAGAAGAAGGCTCTGTACTGTCTGAAAGCACATGAGCATGCTAGGAGGGCTCCCCAAACCATGAAGTACAGGTTCTAATATTTAAGATTAATTAATATTCTTTTCCCTGGCTTCTGATAATAGTTCTTAACCTTGATATTTTATTAACACATATTTGAGGTAGTTGTGGGTATGGGATTGTTTGGGGTTTTTTTGGATATATGTACATACTTGTAGTAAAATAACCTATTTCTTCCTGCAATCGGCAATTTTTTGTATCTTAAAAACTAACTTCATTGGCATTAAAATAATATTTTTTAATAATAACCTCATGAAAAGAATTTATTTTGATCCTCTTCCAAAGAAGTTCACAAGCCATATGACATTATTTTCACTGTTAAGGATCAAAGAGACTAGTAACTATTCCTATTATTTTTATAAAAACAGATTTCTGTTGGTGAAGAGTACACTTTTTGAAGAACTACTAAAAAAGCTGATCAGGTCTTTTTAGCAATTTATATGACTGGGATGTTTGTATTTCCAGAGTCTTTACTTTAGATTTAAGCTTAAATTTTTTTTGTATTTATGTGTGTGTATTTTGCTTCCTGCTTCCTCAATTGCAACTTCTGATTCCCCTAAGGTGAACAGTGAAAAATGAGTAATTTAAACACATAAATATATGTGAAGTCAGACAATAGGGTATTTACATAATTTGAAACAACAAATACAATGAGATTATACAGTACATGTATTTTAGATTTCCTCTGAGTAAGGATCATTTTCATTATATTTTTCAAATTTTCCTTTCAGTTATTTTCAGTTTGTCATCACAATAAAATGTTTCTTGAGGAAGTGAATTAACTCTATGAAATGGAAATGTGAAAACCTGAGGGCACAATTCTCTTCTTAATAAATATGGCTGCATTACCAATATGGTGTGGAACTTTTTTGCATCCAGGAGTATTTCAATTTTGATCAGTCACGTACTGGATAAAAGCTTAAGCTAGCTGATTTCAGCCTAACCTTTGAGGCAAGCAGGCATTTTCAATGACTGTTGCCACCCTGGAGAAGTCAGAGTATTTAGCATTTCTCACTCTCTCTCTCTGGTTCAAATCTATCTCTTGCTTGTAGAGTACTGAATTCTTGCACTGTGGAGACCTTGATGAACCTCAGCCTAACAAACACTATGTATAAGGTTGGCATGCATTTTTTATTAGCTGGGCTTTTCCATGTTCCCAACAGCCTTTCCAGCCCCAGGTGTAATAATTTTAGGAATACAGAATCCCTGTGAATTCCCTGGCTGAAAAAGTGAGGTGGTTGGCAGATGATGAGATATATACTAGAACCCTTATGGATTTATTCAATTAAGAACAATATCATGAGATTCTTACTACGGTCTGTGAGGAAAAAAGAATTCTATTTGGGATAAGCAACAAAGTTCTTTAGGTTTAGAAACCTTAATTTGTTCAATACATGGTAAAAAGATTAACATCTTTCCTGCAGTACAAATGTTTTATGCTCTTAAGTGGACTGCAGAAAAAGAAACACCTACTTTCTAATTATTTGCAGATCAGATGACACTGTCTGTTCAGATAGTGGGAAAACTTTGATAAATTCCAGTTCCTATCTTAGATGATAAAACAAAAATATAAGTTTTCACTGCAGCCTCCTCGCCAGAAACTCTAATTTGAAAGAAACACGTAGATTTAATAGTTCACTCCATGGATTTAACCCTGTGGATTTAATTTTGCAAGAACCCCAAAGACAAAAGTTCTTTTTAAAAACTTCTGATGTGGCTCAAACTCCAGGGAATGAGGAATGTGTTGAAGTTCACACATTTCAGCAGTGAATGACCTTCATTAGAACTAAGGTCAGGAATTTTATCTTAGTCTTGAAGTACACGTATAATAACACATAAAATGTGAGCAATACCAAAACTAAGGTCTAGTACTGCTCAGAAGAAATTTGAGTTCCCAAAGCCCTATGCTTCCTCTGCATCCATATCTCTAACTGTACTCATTTCAGAAACTGCTTCTGCTAGAGAATACGTAGAAGCTTTATTTAATCAACAAAGTAAACATCAACAGTGTTATTAAAAAGATGAACATGATCCCTTTATTAGCTGAGGAAATGAGACCCACAGCTTTTGACATTCACAATGTCACCTGCAGCTGAGGACAAGCCTTTGTTACCACATTTTTTTCCTCCTTAAGATGCCAAATTATTCACTCCTAGTGAAAACAGAGAGAACCTCATGTAGACAGAATAACCAGAATTGCCATTTTAGGTGGTCAGTACAACTCCACTGCATAATAAAATCTTACTGATAAAATCCCAGATGTTTTCAACAATGCTGTTCTTCCGTCTCTTTTCTCAGTTTTTCTATTTCCACTATGTCCAAATGTTTTCACATACAGCTCATGTGCTCCCAGCAGAAAGATAGAAAACCACAAGTGCC
>VWZT01008532.1:416-12790 GCA_013397055.1 Pachycephala philippinensis
CGGGCGTCGCTGCCCGGCTGGGAGATCTCCGGGTGCTGCTCGCAGGGCAGGGCTGTGGCACGCAGCTCTGGAGTCGGGTGTGCGTGGCCGAAGTCAAGTGTGCCCCTGAAATACCCATGGCTTCGAGGTGAGAAAGGCGAGCAGCCCCCTCTGGATGCTAGTGCCACGTCTGCCGTTTCACAGAATCACAGAATATTCTGAGTTGAAAGGAACCCGCAAGAATCATCGGGTGCAACTCTCCGGTGAATGTCCCACAGCCTTGGCATTACTAGAACCAGGCTCTGTTTCAGGAGCCTTTCCTGTTGTAGTCCCTTAACAACACTTGCCTTACTCCACAGGCTTGGGAAATTGTTAGGCAACTTAAAGACAGGCTGAGCCTAGATGTGACAGATTTCCTTCAGTGGTGAGCCGCTTTAGCTGGTGGAAATGGAAGAAGATGCTTTTTTGCCTCAGTGGAAGGAGGAAGAAACTGGCTTTGGTAGCTGAGACAAGAGAGCTGCAACATGCAAGAAGCAGCTGTGTGAGTGGACAAGGAGACAAGGAAGGAAGCTCAAGATAGGCCATTTGTAAGTGCTGTAACAGTGGCAGGACCAAGGCAATGTGACTAAAGTTTGCCGAGGTGGTTAGCAGCAGCCTGTTAGCCAGTGAGGTGTGGGGGAACCAGTCTGAGTTTATGCGAGTCAAAACAAGATGAGCCAAAACAGGGATGGAGTGATGCCGGGAAAATAGATGGCAGGAGGAAAAGAGAGTGATTAAAGTCTTGCTTGACAGAGAGATAGTTTGGTTAGACAGTAAGATTGGGTGAAAATTCTATGTGTAGCTTTTTGTAGGTAATCTGCATTTGGGTAGAGAGCAAGGGAAAATTGGAATTGAATTGATAACCAAAGAGTGTATGAAAATACAAGTTGGGTGTAGGAAGGAGCTTGTCATGGTGTAGAAGGCTTCAAGCTTTCCAGAACTGTAGGTTCCTGAGTGTTAATGACCCTTTGCTGTCTCAACTGTTTCATGTCCTGACTCAGCTGCCATTTACTGGAGGGGCTTCAGTCGTGTAACACTCATGATACTACTGTGAAGGGTCTTGTGGTAAGGAGAGACTGGGAACTAACAATTCCTGTGTCCTGTGATGAGGGAAATATTTCAGTGAAGGATTAAAAAAACAAAGTCTGAAGACAATAAAAGAAAATGACCTGTGCTTGTTCAAAAACTCAAGCTGAATATTAATTCTTGCGAAGAGTGAGAGAGCATCAAAAGGTAGAATCAGACTGTTTTATGAAGGCTGACAGCAGTGAAGCAACGAGATTTAGTTATGTTTAGGTCAGTTTTCTAATACCTGATTCTGGTTACATTGTTTTTTCAACACAGAACTTAAATAATTAATAAAAGCACTTCTGTGCTGCACATTTCTGTATGAAGTATTTTGTCAGGCCAAGCTTTCTTTGGTTCTCTGATACCATTATATTATTGGACCACTGCTCTGATATATGTTCTGTCTCTTTTCCTGTTACATAACTAGTTTTTTATTTTATGTAAATACTTCTTGTACCAAGCCTAACATATCAAGAATTTACATTAAAATAAAAAACAAAAACAGTCAGTCATAACAATTAACAGGCTTGCTGGCTAGCATTCACCTAAAAATGATTTCTGTCTACAAACCCTGTCATCAGCTTTTCCCTCCATCCACCACTTAGGTTTCTTGTAGTCTTGGGCTTAAGGACTCCATGATGAAAGAAGGGATTTCAGGAATATCATTCTTCAGTTCTTGAGATTCTGACTCAGCCTGGTATGAGTTTTCAGTGCATTAAGTGGCTGTTGATTCCTGCCATGGGACTGCAGTCATAAAACTGTAATCTTGAGCCATATACTGTGATTTAAGATAAGAATTATTTTTTAAACTATATTTTTTTAAACTTTTAAAATAGTAACTGTTGAACTACAAGTAATGCATATTTTAAGTCCACACCGTAAAAGGTAGTATTTGGCAAAAATGGAGCCTTATTGGTTTTTACCATACATGAAGGTACTGAGAGAGTTTTTTATGTTAAAGCTGGACATAGTTGTAAGACAGTAGTTTTTGAATGTAAGTGCTAGTAGAGAAAATAAAGTATTTTTGACTGGCATGGAAAGCAATACTAGAGCTATGAAAAAATGCAGTGCTGGAGTATGACAGGGAACCCAGAGCTACCCCAAGCTAGAAAGTCACTGCTTTTGAAATTATTTCTGGAGTTACAGTCAGTAACACTCATGAAGACACTGACAAGAAGATTACCATTTGGGATGATGAGCAGAGAAATATAGTTGCTCATGATTTATTGATTGGGAATTAATTGAGGCTATTTTGATGGAAGCCACTACTTATAGCAATAATCTGATGAAATATAAATTAAAATTACTAACTTTGCATTCCTCTTCTTTTTTTTTTTTTTCATTTAGCAAACGTGCTTATAAATGTCAAAGGCAGTTGGTTTGAATTGTTTGCCTAAAGATGATGGTTTCTAGAAACAAGGGCACAAATGCCCTTAAGTAAAGTAAGACTAAATGCTGGTCACTTCTAGATTAAAATTCCACTGTGCAGAAGAGATGTTAATATGTTGTGTGTAATATGAGATGGGTCAATAAAACCACAGCTGTTGCAAGTAGACAAGTGAAATACTGGATATGCTGAGATTGTGCTTCAGCTCGAAACATTAAGTATGATCTGCAGAATGTTTTCAGATGTTTGAAAACCCAGTGAGAGAATCCAGATTGTCCTAAACTGTCCTGGTGAAAATGTAACCATCATGGAAATACCTAGTGTTTATAATTCACAGCACACTTTGAAGCTTTGTAGAAGATCCTTAAATCAAGGCTGATGCTACTCACTTTGTTTCAGTGACAGCTGACCTTTTGTTGGTATACTTTGAAGCAGGAGCTGCTGAAGAGTGCATGGAGGAAACACATGGTAAATTTCACTTTATGATTGCTACTTGCTTGCTGTGATGGTGTGGGCCAAATGAGATGGTGATGCAGGAGTCAAGAGTCACCCAGCTCTCCAGCTCCCACTAAGTTCTGTGCAGCCAGTTCACATCAAGAAGTTGGTGTGCACAGAAAGTGCAAAGCTCTACTGAATAGTTAAGAACGGTGCGTTTTGGTTTATTTAGGTTCTGGGAGACTCAAAAGATCTATACTTAGAAATACAAGTCTACAAAATGTTTGTTTTATTAAAATTGTCAATTTATAGGCTTAGAAATGACAAAAGCATTGCTGCCAACATTCAGTAAGCTTTGGAACCAAACTTGATTAATCCTGAAATAGTTCTTCGTAGTTCAGCAGATAGCAACAAAAGAACCACAGAAAAGAGTATGTTGCTGGCTATACTAGAAAGGGAAGATAAATGGGGGACTGACACCCTCCCCACAAAACAGCAGCCAGCTGGGTCTGTGGCATTTGTACACTCATGCAGTGCATCCTAGTGACCTGTGATGATCCCTACTCAGGAGCAACAGAGAAAGATCCAATAAGATCAAGCTGCCTGCTCTCTTCAGAGCCTGGGCATGCCAGGAGTGTCCATGACTTGGGTGATGGTCACTGTCTCCTCTTAATAAATCTTCTTTCCCAGCCTCTTTGCTCCACCCATTTAAAAGGAGTATGAATGTAACAGACTCATTCCATATATCTGTTAGTAAATCACAGAATCAGAATGGTTTGGGTTGGAAGTGGCCTTTAAAGGTCATCTATCCCAGCCTCACTGCAATGAGCAAGGGCATCTCCAACTAGGTCAGGTTGCTCAGAGCCCTGTCACATCTGGCTGTGAATGGTTCCAGGGATGGGGCAGCTACCACCACTCTGGGCAACCTGTTCCAGTGCTGCATCACCATCATGGTAAAGTATCTCTTCCTTATATCTACTCTACATCTACCCTTAGTTTAGTTTAAAACCCTTTGTGCTATTGCAACAAGCCCCACTGAAAGGTTTATACCCATTTTTCTTATAAGCCCTGTGTAAGTATTGAAAGAAAGTGAGATAGAAGTGATTAAAAATTAATGAAATTCAGAGAGGTTATGCATTAACCCTCATAAAAATCAAATAGCTTTGTTCTGGCCAGGAGGGGTAGATCCATATCTCAAATCTGTATCTTAATTTGTTGGGTTTGCTTATTCTGATTGCATTTGATTTTTAAGAGAAAGGCATGACAGCTATTTCAGCTGGTGGCACTGGAAACCCATAACCTCTTGCATTGTGCTGTGATGGCACTGGGATGAGGAATTGAGCCTAAGACAATGCGTTGCACCTGTCAGAACAGGGGTCTGAGGGAGACAACCTTCTCTGGCTGAAGGCTATGCTGCTTCTCACAGTCAGGAACTGAATCCTGCAGAAGGGCAGCTTGGTCATGCTGAGGATGGAAGGAAAGAAGAATGCAAAGCTCTTCTATTACTTCTTATCCAGTGCATGTAGAGACCCAGTCTGGACTTGGAAATCTTTCCACCTGTTAGGAGGGCAGTTCTGAAATCCCAAAACACATGTAATTTTCTGTTCAAGATTTTGTCATTTGTGGCCTTATTTAAAAGGAATACAAGACTAGTAGGTTGGATATACACTTAACTAGGAAAAAAATGCACATTGATTGTGTGACGTAGACTGAGCTTAGCTTTTATATGTAAATGAGTAAGTGGCATCAGTGGTACTTTCTCCACTTTCAGGAGAAAGTACAAGAAGGACATGACATGCAGGAGCATATCCAAAGAAGGACAACAAAGCTGATGAAGGCTCTGGAGCTCAACTCCTATTATGAGCAGCTGAGGGAGCTGGGGTTGTTTAGCCTGGAGAGAAGGAGGCTCAGAGGAGACCTTATCGCTCTCTACAACTGCCTGAAAGGAGAGTGTAGCCAGGTGGGTGTTGGTCTCCTCTCCCAAGTGACAAGCAATAGGTCAAGAGGAAAAAGCCTCAAGTTGTTAAGAGGGAAATTTAGATTAGATAGCAAGAAGTTTTCCTTCACTGAAAGGGTTGCCACGCATTGGACTAGTCTGCTCGGGGAAATGGTGGAGAAACCATCCCTGCAGGAAATTTAAAGATATGCAGATACGGCACTTGGAACATGGTTTAATGGTGGACTTGTCAGTGCTGGGTTAGTGGTTGGACTCTGTGACCTTAAGTCTTTTCCAACTTAAACAATTCTGTGATTCTGTGACTGCAGGGATTGATTGTTCATTTCTAGGCTACAAGGTAAGACTGCTTACTTTGTGTGATCTGGGAGATTTGTATTTTGGTTTGCTAGAGAGCTGCATCCAGGTGTTTTTTTTGCTCCCACCCAAATCTGTTTTACAGAGCTGTAGATGCTGGTTTTGTGCTTGCCCAAATTACAGCAGAGTTTAAATAAAAGCGAGACCTTGAATTCTCTGACTAAGAACAGGTCCCACCTGGGAGGTAAGGATTTGTTTGGAAGTATACAATGAGATCTATTGTTTTGATTTTTGCACTACTGAAAATGATTGAGTGGTCAAAATGTACTGGTTTACATCTATCTTAGTGAAAGGATCAAAGTTTATGCAAGAGACATTGTCACCCTCTACCATCAGTGTGCTATATCAGAGCTAAGGATGGTGTACTTGGCCCTCTTGGATTGACACATTTTGAATAGAAACTAGTATCTCTATTACAGTTATAGAGCAGAACTTTATGAGATTGTGTGCCAAACATTATTGGCTTGATAAATATTTTGTTCAGTCCTGTGATTGTTGACCCTGGCTGGAAGCCATGCACCCACCAAAGTTGCTCTTTAATTCCCCTCCTCAGCTGGATGGGGAAGAGAGAATATAACTAGTCTCATGGGTTGAGATAAGGACTAGGAGAGATCATTTATTTATTACTGTCATGGGCAAAACAGTTGACTTGGGGAACCTAACTGAATTTATTACTACTCAAAATCAGAGCAGGATAATGAGAAGTAAAACAAATCTTAAAACCACTTTTACCTCAGGCTCTACCTCCTCACCACAGCAGTGCAGAGAGATGGAGGATGAGAGTTACAGTCACACTTTGTTCCTGCCCCTCAGGCAGAGGAGTCTTTCTCCCGCTCCAACACGGGGTCCCTCCCATGGGAGACAGTTCTCCATGAACTTACCCAATGTGAGTCCATCCCATGAGCAACAGCTCTCTGGGACTGGTGCAGCGTGGGCCACTCTTCCACAGGGTGCAGTTCAAGGATAGGCTGCTCCAGTGTGGTTTCTCCACAGGGTCACAAGTCCTACCAGGACTAACGATCTTGAGATCCTCTGTTCTTCTGTGGCTGCAAGTATATCTGTGCAATAACTTTTCTTTCTTCAAGTATGTTACCGTAGAGGTTCTGCCATAGTCACTGGTGGCCTTAGCCTTGTCCAGCAGCAGGTCCATCTTGAATCTGGCTGGCATTGGCTCTATTGGACATGGGGAAAGCTTCTGACAACTTTTCCTGTACATAATGGAATACTATTTTTCTACCTAGGTTCATATCAGCTGAGATGAAGTAACTCCTTAGGCTTTGACAGTATAAAATAGACTCAAATCACTAGTGTTCTATTCCGCTTGTTTTGCAAGTCCCGTAGCTTTGTTTTCAATACCCTCCATATTGATTTTAAAGGAAGGTAAATTAATAATACTAAGATTAATGTCTCTGCCTTTGCATTTTACATGTTAGTGCATCTTGTTTAAAAAATAAGAAAAGAAACAAGGATTTTTATCTTATTCATGACCAGTACTTTCACACATGTTTATAAATGCAGTATAAGTATTTTTTGGTTGGGCTGCTTTTGGATTTTTTTTTGGTAGGGGGGCCTTGTCTAAGCTGATTTTTTGGTGATATTTTGCTTACTTTGTCTAGTTATTTTGCTGTTATAGATGATTATAATTAATTTCCATGCAAACTCAAAGCTTGTTTTCCCATATGGAGTAATTCATCGTCACAGAAGTAAGGCAGGTTATTGTTTCTTCTGAGTGTTGCAGGTGCATGCTGGTGCATGGATGTATCCAGGCACTGGAGCTGAAAGCCTTTCTGTAACTAACAGTACCAATGGCATGCTACTGCCACACACCCAAGCTACTTTCTTCCCAATGTTAAAAAATATTAAATGTCTGTGTGGCACCACAGGTTGTTGAATTCTCTCAAACTTAGATTTCTCTTTCTTATTCAGGAAACTTGTAGCCAGAAGTAATTTCTGAAAGTCTTGAAACAGAGAGAAAGGGAGAGGATTGGTCTGTGTGCCATGAAGAATTTCTGAATATTGATCGTATCTTTTTTCTGACAAATGGTCCATTTCCCTTTTTATATTATACTCAAAACAGGGAATCACTGATACATCCTGCATTATCTGAGGAAAGATTTCAGAAACATAAGAAGAAGGTGCCTAGGAGACTGCTCCACCAAGGTTGGTGTCTTCTCTGCACAGCATGCAACTATATTATAGTGTATAGAATTCAGCTTTGTGGCAGAGCTCTTATTTAAGGGATAAGAATATTTGACTTGGTCCATAATATGTGCCTGAATCATATCAGACATCTTAATTGTCTTTAAAGGTCTCATATAATCTGACATGGATGTACGAAAACACAGGTGGAGATTGCAGAAAGTTTGGTAAAACTTCAGGTCTTTGTCCCTGCTTTGAGCAGGGGAACTGGCTAGATGTTGTTCAGAGTTCCATCTAGCCTCAGATCTTCTGTGATCCCATGAAGATCTGCAGACTTTTCACGAGATCTAGTGCTAGCTGACTTTTTCAGAATAGTTCAGGAAATTGCTTAGTTATCCCAAAGTGATGTTATTTTGTCCCCACTTATTTGATACTATAGCATCTTCCTGCCATTTTGGGTGATGGTTAAGTGGTTAAAAACTGCACTTGAGACCTAGCTTATTTTTTTCTATTCCAATGTTTCATCATCTGTAAAGCTTCAGGTTTTTTAACATCAGTAATTGGAAAAATATTAGATATGAAGTCTGCAGAGTCCACCAGAATGGTGTTTAAAGTTGATTCCCTCTTCAGTTACATCTTAAGACTAATTTTTCAATCTATTATGTTCTTGCATTGCTCTAGTTATAGACCGAATGTTGTGTACTTCTAAATCAGGCATCTTATATAAATCCTTTTTTTCTTTGACCCTATTATTCTTATGATCCAGATTTTCAACCTAATCCTAAATTAGTTTAAGACCTCTATTTGGTACATCCATGATTGACACTAATTATCTTAAATGTTTTTTTAATTTTCTCACCAAGTTCTATATTACAGTTATTTGGATTCACACCTTTTTTTTTTTCTTTCTTTTTTTTTTTCCTTTTTCTGTAATGGTGTTATCTTTCTTTTAATCTTCTAATCTCTTCCAGTCTTTGAGAATCACTGCAATAAAAATTAATGATCCATAGTATGGCTTATTCAACTTCCTAAATTCTTGGATGTTGTTTATCTGATATGGTGGTTTAAAAATATTTAGCTTTAGTAGATGATGTATTAATATCTCTCTTTAGATACTCTTGGATTGCGAAGTATTTTTACCATATGACTACATGATCTAGATAGCCTTTATGAAATGTGGCAAAATATTTACTGAATACTTTTCTTTCTCACTCTTTTTGTTTTTACTGATTCTGGCATTTCCATCTAGTATGGATCCCATAACACAGTAGAAGTTATTTTTTTGAGTAAACACGTATTTATCATCCTCAGTCAAACTGTCTCTGTGGACTTTCCTACCCCGTGTTTAATTTGCTTTTCTTATCGATCTTGTATTGTTTATAATTTCAGGATTTAAAGCCACTATTAAGAGAAGCCTACCCTTATGTCATTGGAGCCAGCTGTTTTTAGTTCCCCTCTCTGTGATTTAGTGAACAGGTGGCCTGGGCTGGCCACTGTCTAAAGCGGGAGATCTCATTCCCTATACCATCTCTACCCCTAGGTCAGGAATCCCTGTTTGCCAGATCCTCCTGCAAATTGGTTCAGTTGTCTTAACTTAGAACAGAGTTTTCTTTTGTTTCCTGGGTTTGACTTAGGTTTGGTTGGTAAGCTGAATCACAAGCAGGTATGTACAGAGCTGGTGTTGAGTGAAGATGGACAGCTTGGCCCATGCCTTTTGACAGTATTGAACCATTGAGAAAACTGGCTCATCATGAAGCTGTAGCTGAAACCAGTTGGGTTGTGTTCAATTACTGTAGGCATCTCGATCAAGGGATTATTGCTTTATGAGCATATCCAAAAATCTGAAAGTTGAATATTTTTAGTAGCACCCGGCCATACCTCTTGAACCTGATTACTGACAACAAATGCAATCAAGTAATGGTGACTTGGTTGTCACTAATGTTTGGCTGTGCAGTCCACATAGGCAACTTAAGATTAGGTGTCATTTATGATTCTTTGTCAACTGCATCAGAGAGCATTTCATTTATGTTTATTTATTTCCACAACTGCTATGCTCCCACCCTCACTTCTGAGCTAATTTTGGCACTACAAGTGAATTGCCCATAATCTGCTCAGACAGCAAGTGTGGCAGCTTCTGCAGCGTCTAGGACCTTCCTAGAAGAAAACAGCTGCTGTACAAGAGCACTGAATTCCTTAACTCAGGCAAGTGTTCCAGAGGGGGTCCTCAAGATTAGACATAGCTGACGGAAGACCACTTGAAAGCTAACAGTATTTCTGTAGATCAAGGTGTAAGTAGACTGTAAGTAGTTCTAATACGATCCTTACCAGCAGCCGTGTATTTTTCTGATTTATAAGTAAATATTGACTACAGCAAGGAAGTCTGATACAGTGTGCATTATTTCTTGAGGCTGACATTGGTTTCTTCACCATACAAATAATCCCACACTCTTTTTAACATGTTGCTCACCTTGACCCGATTGCTATTACTACCATAGCTGGGTTATGGAGATGACAGTGGAGTATATGCCAACAGGATTCTCTGTAGAGCCAGTAACATCTACGGAGAACAATGAAAGACATACCTGATGTGATCTAATATTCATTTGAATCATTACTCACAAATGTCTGGTTAGATCTGATTGTGTATCTGTTGTAAACATACAATTCATGTGTCTTTAAATATGGACAGTGGCAGCAACAACCATTAAAACACCTACCTTGCTGGGAGAGAGGCAAAGAAGGGTTTCCTAAACTTTAATGGAGATACAGAGCAAATATGGAACACTTTTAAATGTGGAAGAGAACAGAAGATCCTTTAACTAAAGGCAAGTGTCCAAAAGAGACTTAACAAGAATTTTAAAATAATTGTGTAACCAATCTTTGACTGAACAGATGAGTAAGATATTGTTCCCTACAAACATGGTCTTAACAATATTCTACTGTTTCTATAATTCCGTAAAAAAACAGCTGAGAAGATCACTGAAGGGAGTAGCAGGAGATTGCAAGTTACCACTTAGCTTTTACAGGATTGATGCAGAAATCTGTCTTCTGTTCAGATTCTGCTGGGTATGGCATCATATGCTGTGAATACTTCCCAGCTTCTGTGAAGGGGACATAGCAGGGCACTGGTGCTGCTTGTCATACAAGCAAGGTCTTTTTGCTCCACACAGTAAAATAATGGCTTGTAGACTCTTGTCAGTAGTTGCAATGGAGAACATGTCTTCTGAATACTACTGCTCCTGTTGTGTGTTGGTACAAACACCTTTACGGATACCTAGATAGAAGGTATAGCTGAGTCTATGTTCCTGCGCCCAGAAGGACTCTTAACAGGTGAAACTCAGCTTATAAACTGATGCTGAGGTAACAGTCACCACTTCAAGAACAGTGTAACATTTTTTTGAAAGCTTCTTTTACAACTTGTGACAACAGCTGCTTTTTCCTAACTGTGGGTAGCATGAAAACCAGAGACTGCACTGTTGCTGCCTATACATGGGATGAACTGCTTCCTGAAACACAAATTATGGTTTCACTCTTCTACCAAAACTACGTTACTGTACAACTATTTTAAACTGGACAATCACTTGGAGGAATGAGTAGAAGATGCTGTTTGCCAAAAACCTCTGAATTCTAATGCATGTTTTTGTGGCATCTCCTGGGGAGCAGCTGGCAAAAGCACTGCCACCTTGAGCAATCTGGAAAGGTCATAGCTGAGGAAAATGTGGGTATAGGTTCCATATTTCTCCTGCTGGGAAACTTATTGTTTCCTGTAAGCAAAGGCTGGTACTCAGTGAGTGCAGCAGTGACAAGTTCTAGCTCACAGCTAGGTGGACAGAGAAGACATCCTCCATGTTCTCCCATAGCATTAAAGATACGACTTCCATTTTGAGAAGTTTGATGGTCTTCTCAAGTGTCTTGCAAAATGCCAAGGAAGTAGCTCTAATGGCCCATCATCCCGAGTTTTTTTTACATTTTCAACTCTTTGTGGGAAAGTTGTGGCAAATACGTATTCTTCCCCTTAATCCAAAGGAAACACTTGTGCCCACATTCATTTTTCCCTGTGATTTCCTTGTTCTCTCTCCTGTGTGTAGTGTTTGCTCTATACTATCCAGAGAAATTATGCCAGACTAACAGCAGTCATCTGAGGGCTGAGTTTCTTCTGCTAGATGTACAAGACATAGTTTTTAAATTGAGAAATCTTCTGCATTTTAATCCTGAGAGAAAACTAAATTTATTCTGTCATCTCACTAGAAGCAGACATCCAGCCTAGTGTTTCTAATCAAGTGACTCAGAGCATGGAACTGTGATTTCAGCAGGGGAAAAGGTGCAGCACTTGGCCCACCCATGGGAAAAGACTGGTGAGACTTCAGAGGGATGTCAGCTGCAGACATGGCAGATCACAGACGACAACACTCCTCCTGTCCTCACAAACCCGAGCACTTAGTGTGTGCTGTCAATCTAGGAACTGCTCAGAAGTGAGAAGGGACTCATGTACATAGGCCAAGGGATCCTCACCTGTGAAAGAGAAACTTGCATTGAAGAATGAGGTCAGGTGCTTAGGGGCTGAAAGTTCTGTCTGTTCTCTGTCTTTGGCTCTCCGTCTAAATCCATGGTCCTGTAAGGTGCCAGAGAAAGAGAGTTCAACACAGGTGGAAGATAAATAACAGTTTCTGAGCTTAGGCTGTTGGGTTTTGGTTTTTTTCCTTCCCAAGTTGCATTGATGCATCTTACCTGGGTGCAATGTCATCAGTACTAACACTGGGGCACCCTTAACATTTCTGTATTAGCGATGACTATTTGTATAACCTACCAGTGACAAGAGTGGGAAGCAGAAGGGAAGGCTGTGGATAGTATATAACGATCTTATCAAACAGCAGAGCAGGAGGGAACATCTGGAGGGGAGAATCAGCAATTGTTGTAAAAATGGGCTGCTTCCTTAACTGGGATGGAGAAAGATTTGAGTCATTGCTGAACACATTACCACTGCTAACTTTCTGGAGCAGAAAACATGACTTAAGA